>CAKOGP040001882.1:0-14923 GCA_933822405.4 Cylindrotheca closterium
CGATCAACAATGATCTCCACAAGCAGGTACAAAAAATCTCTTCCGGAAGCCATCTGCGTCAGCTCTCACCAGCTGTCGCGGCGTATAAAGCACATACGCACATGTTCTTCACAAACTAGTCACAGATATGGATCTACCTTCAATACTTATCCATCACGGTACTCCCGTCCGTGTTCGATATCACGAATGTCCGACTTCACTGTCCGACATGTTCGACTGTTCTTTTATTTATTAAGATCCCATTTCACCAACACTCCGCATGCCATCCTACTCCCCCATCAGTGTTGTTTGCTTTGTTTGTGCCTCACACCAATAGATTTGATACAGTACTGTCTCGTCCCCAACATTGACTGTGAGGGTGGCAAGTGTTGTTGTTGTTTGTTGTTTGTACATAGGTCTCAGGGCTCTTCTTCCACAAATAACTAGAAAAGTTTCCCATCATTAGAGAGTATCTTAAGTAGATTTGACTAGTTGAGATCATGGACTACTATGAATGTAGATGGGAACTACTAGCAGATATGACTAAATCCAAGGCCCATTACTCCAGTGGCGATGGTGTCTCTCATTGCAGTTGCAGTCAATCTTGTGTTGACACAAACCATTCTGTTGGTCTTGGTGTTCAACACAGTGAGAGGTGCAATGGCAACGAGTTGGTGGATGGTCTTCACGTCCTTAGTGTCATGTGCATTTGGAGCAATGAGGGTGTCCACAACAATCAGCTGTAATGCTGGAAGGAGTTCAGAGTCAGGACGAATTCCCTTCGCTGGATCATCGTTGATGAAAAGAGCTTTTGCTGCCTGGAGTTCCAAGGTGTTACCAAACAATTTTCGTAGACTGGTTCTGGCTGGTGCTTATCGTCGACGAAGATGAACTCAATCGCTTCCAAGGGACTGAAGTCGTCGGGCTTGGACATGTTCCAAAACAATCAACAGTCGATGTGTGAATGAGATGGGAAATGCAAAAGGGAAGTTGATGAGTGCAGACTCGTATTGCACTGGCAAGGGAGTATTGGTGTTGTAGTAGCTTGTTGGCGCAGATAGACAGTAGCGTTACAAAGGGCTGTATAACCTGTCGTACTAGCAGATATGACTAAATCCTAATGCAATGCAAATGTAGATGAATGAGAAATAGTGAGCTAGATAGAATATGGTAGATCTATGGAAAGTATGGTGACTGTATGTTGTATGGTGAACCAGGATAGATCTTACACAACATGTGGCTACTAGCCAATTTTTGCAGGTTGTAGAACAGAGTCGGAGAGGGAGTTGAAAAACAAGCATGCTTGCAATATCTAGAACTGGCAGCTCTTTTATTTTGTCTTCATATTGTGGAACTTTGATTCAGCAGCTGCCAACTTCTGCTTAAAGTAATCCTGAAGTAGAGGTTAATGTAGTTTTGGACTTGGTGAATTACACACTTTTTCAGTGAGAAAAAGCGCGTCAACATACACCATGGATGAGGGTCAGGGAACTATGCCTGCAGGCGTGGGTGTGCCAGCGATTTACTTGTAGCTCCACTCGGCTGGATTTCGTCATATCCCAACACACTCCTGCCATTGTGACAATCACCATTGGCAGCAATGGGACATGCTCTCATTCACTGTTTATTTTGTTTTGCATTTTCATTTTGAACATATACATAGTTGTCTGACCTATTCCTGTGGACCAAGAATCAGATCCCTGAACTTACAGAAAAAATAATATCAGAAAAGAAACAACACGCAAACATGCAGAACCAGCCAATCTGCTCCGCGTAGCGCTAGTACTGATTTTACATAGCAAAAATTGAAATTATCATCAACAAACGGCAAAACACTGGTTTAAACATGGGCAAATCTCCAGCTCCGAAGGCTGCCTCGGCTAATACAAAAAAGCTGGGCGTGGTAAAGTCCAAGGCTTCCTCTGTAGGAAAAAAGCGATGAAAAAACGACTGGAAATTGATTTGGAACCAAAGACAGAGATCCTGTCAATTCCAATGATGTTGACATCAAGCAAATCGCCGATGCCCAAGACGCTCTACGAATGGCCGACGAATTTGAGGCACGATGAATTGCTGAACGAGATGAGCGGTGTAGAGAGGAATGCAATAAACTGGTTCCTAGATTATCTGAGCGGTGGTCAAAGAAATTATACTCTAGTGAAGTTGTCAATCATGACAGAATTGTATCAAGAACAGGTTTCATGACTCGGACCAATACGATTTGTACGTTAGCAGTCTTATGGGTCTTGTAGTAATTAATAGTAAAATAGATATGAACGTGTCGTCGGATGAGAACAGTTGGAACTATGCGCACCAAGTGCATCAACTGTTCGTCAATTCCAGATCGACTCATCGCGTCGTGTTTTGTTTACCTTGAATTGATATATTATCTTCTAGTGTAATCTCGAGCGTTCACCCAAGAATAATAATATTCTGTCAGATTAACAGTCGCAGTTACGCACCATCAGCTAACTGCCGCCGTTTTTCCCACAGAAAAACGCCCTCTGCTTCCCTCAGAAGCAATTTCACAAGTCTTTGTCAATTCATTGGCATTTTGGTCCATTGCAACACTCACACTTGCGATCTGGCCCTGTCCTTTCCGACACCTACAGTCGAAGACCAGAGTTTTACCTCTTTCCTCTGGTTCATCAATCTCAAAGGTTTTATAGCTGCCGCGTTTCAAAGTCGACTAAACTTTATTTGGATCACCATACCCATCACTGTCGACGACTACGCAAAGACCCAACGGCACAAAAGGGTATTGGATTCTATTTTAATTTCGGTGGTTCTAAATTTCGGTTGTCCAGCCCTGTTGGAAACTGAAAGGAGTCAAGCGCTGGGCATCCGCCGAACCCGTGCTTCCCCCACGTGTCGTCTTTTGCTTCCGGTGTTGAGAAACCCACCACAAAGACAACTCGTGAGGTTCATTGCCCGGCTGTACTGCAATTAAACGAGGTGGTTCTCGTCCCTAATCGCAGGCAGCGGCACACAGATCGATTTATTTTAATTGACTGAAACTTGTTCTGGATTTTGTACCCTCGTGAGTACAACTTCCCGCAGTCCTTCCCAGCACCCCCGGAGTTGATCGTCGTTGCGTGCACAACGACTTTCGGCGTGCTGCATTCCTTTTTTTCCACTTGACAACCAGCCAGTTTTCGACCGGGCACTTGTTGATCGTTGGAACACCGGGACGCCTATACCCGTAAAGGTCAAGGGGTTTCATCCAGCCTCTTGTAGTCTTCTGCAGCCAGTCTCTTACAGACTCAGAAGACCAGTCTCCGTATTCGCACCTGTTGTTGACTACGGCGGTAACCGGATCTACAAAGGTCAAGGGAGATTAAAAGTCCATAGAACACGGACGACTCCTTGTTCCAACTTTTGGGACCTTCTTTTTCCGTCCTGACCTGCAAAGACGTTCAAGAAAACCAGGAAAGCCTCACAGCAATCCTTGGGACTAGTGTGACCGTAGGGTATCCACTAGTACGGAACGTCAATCACTCGAGCCCTTCTCTTTAGGGAACCACTCAACCGACCTTTGCGTTAAGAAGTTTTGGGACAGGCATCGTCCCCAGAGTCTTCGCTCTTGTGAGAGGACTCTTCCCCTACTTTTCCACCCCACAACAACAAACCAGACATGTCAACTAATCAGAGCGGTATGAACTCCACACCTGCTCCTACCGCTGGTGCTGCCAATCAACCTGTCAGCCCTGCAACTCCAACTGTTGGCAATACTGCCGGTATGCCTGCCAATGCTACCGTGCCCCCTGGTTTTACTCTCGCAAGCCTTGAGTTTGCTGTCACAAACCTCTTTTGAGCGTCTCTCAACAGTCCACTCATGCTTGCTCTTTGTCGTGATGGATGTATTAACTTCATGGACCTCCTCTCTTACAGTGAGGCTGAGCTCCTGGAACTGAAGTACGATGCACCCATTCTTGACGCACAAGTGGTGGATACTGGCCAAACTCAGCTTACTCAGCTTGAGCGGCCCCATCGTGGCACTCTTCGGGCTTTACTTGGGTATGCTTACCTTCGTCAAAACGTCCATCGCGATCCGATCACCCCGATCAATTGCATGAACATTGACGTACAAGCATTCTTCAATTATCAATGTAGTGGTGACTTTATAGTTTTTAATAATTCTTCTTTCCCACAACCTTTTGTCTCCAAGCCTGATCATCGCAAACCTATTGACTCGTCCCCTGATACTCTCCTTCCAACACAGATGGAGACGAACCCAGACAGCCATCTAGCCACCGTACGCAACAAATTTGCACCCAAACATGGGGAGCTACAACGGCCAATGAGCGAGGAATCAGACCGCCAAGCTACAGTAGACGTGATCAGTAATCAGTATAGTGATACTACTAGTCTGACTACTATTGTTTCTTCCGCTCTACAACCTAGTATTCGCACATCTGACGGTGTCAATATACTCAATGGTAGTCGTGCCACACAACTTGTTGGCGCACAAAGCACCATGAGTAGACCAACACAGAACAAGAGTGACATTGCAAATGATGTCATATTCAACTCCAACCTTGAATGGGACCAAACTCTATTGGATCCCAACATTGACAGGCTGGACGAACAGGGCAAAGGTGAGAGACTATTTGATAGAGTAGGCATCCTAAAGAGTAGTAAAACTATTTTAACTCTGAATGAAGCCTCTGAAGATGAGACTCTCGACAACCAGATGATTTCGACACTGCTATGGATCTGAATGACACTGGCATCGGTAATGCCACACTCGTCTCCAACCTTGACTCGGACCAAACTTTATTGGACCCAACCATTGGCGATCTTGGCGGTAGCGTATCTGCCAACAGCACTAGCCACGGCTTGCTCCTTCAGTTGCCAAAAGCGAGCATGGGGAGTGATTCTGATCTGATGCTCTTCTTCCTGAACAAGATGAGACTGACGAGTACCCAATGGATTTGGAGAATGGGGAGCAACAGTGTGTGATGTCTGATAAGTTGGCTGTCGTACCGGCTACCAAACGTCCACCGCCTACACCTCAACAAGAAGCCAAACAACACGAGTTCATGTTTTATGGAGTAAAATATAGATCATTTAATAACCATAATGTTATCTATTCTATTCAGAAAGCCAACACTCGTAAACATCTAGCTTTGATTGATAAAGGTGCCAACGGTGGCATTGCTGGAGACGATGCCCGCATCATCATTGCAATCATACGCCAACAAGCCTACATTGGAAAGGGTCAATCCATTCTGTCCAGCGGACAAATGGAACATTTCAAGATTGTTGTGGACGACAAGTCTACCAAAGTTGGTGGTCAACAGCGTTTGACAACACAAGACGGCTCCGTCTTACCACTGGACATCAGAAGTGGCCTCCCATATCTGCGAATGCATCCACCAACAGATCGTGAGCTGAGTAATCCCAACATCCCACATGTCGTGCTCACTTCTGATACTGATTGGGACCCAAGTGTATTGGATCATTCGATCGACAATATGAAAGAATGGGCAAAGTCCGTTCCCGACCATGATCCTGATGATGGAGAACACCTGTTTGATCTTGTAGGAGTTCTTAAGAATAATGAAGCTGTTACTTCTTTTAAGGATTCTAAACTAGATGAAACCATTGATTTCTTTGAAAACTTCAATTGTGTTTTTCCAACTGACAGACCTGTACGAACAGCACCATCGCGCGTCCGACAATCTCACATGGTTTAACTGTAGCATGGCCGACCTATTTGGCTTTGGCGCAGCACCAGAAGATTCACCCATCCCTGAGTGTTTCGAGGTCTACGAAGCTCGTAAGCCCCCTTCAATACTGTTCAGCCCAGGACAATCGGTCAACTACGATATCGAGTCAGCTCCTTTGAAAGACAGCTCTTTCAAGGACCTCATCCTCGATTCGGACAAACCGACTAGCAGGACACCTCATGGGGAGATGGATCATTGTGCACCGCCAAGAGTATATTTCAATGATACTCTGACTGTCCACGAGAGTACTAGTTGAATCCTAACTACTATAAAGAAGTCTACTCTAGACGATGCTGTTGCTTTCTTTACTGACTTTGTACTGGAAGACGACTTGCTCCAACAGTTGCCGGAAGCGAGCATGGGGAGAGATGATGCTACTAGTGCTCTTCCTCCTGTACATGAGGGGAACAAGTCAGATAGAGAGCCTGAGCAAACAATAGATGAGATAGCCACTAACGAATCTATTTTAGTTTGTACTCTTGGGATCCTTGAAGCTACTCTAGACTGTACTCTTGACTTCCTTGGGCCACTTGACTTTCATCTGATCGATCGTGGATTGAGCACCGCTAACATTCCAAATGCCACGCTCATTCACAAGTATTGTACTGATCACGACCAAAACGTATTGGACTCCATGGCTATTGGAACTGAAGAAGCCAAGCCGACATTCAAACAAGTAGATAGTCATAATTGTAATAGAGCCTTACTCTTTACTACTATGAACGGACATTCTGCTTTAGATTGTGCAATCGACTTCTTCCAATCCTTTGCCTGTGCGAATCCAATAGATGGACTCCATGAAGTCCATCGTCCACCAACTTCTGAACTAGCTAGACTTGAACGTAGCATGGAAGACCCTATCAACCTGGATCGCACCAGTGCAACTCAAGTCGCACTGCCAGAGCTCGAGATCTATCAGTCTCACAAGCAACCCCTAACTCAAGAGGCGCGCTTTGAGCTGGTGTTGTATCAATCTCTGAGCTGGTGTTGTATCAATCTCACAAGCAACCCTCAACCCAAGAGGCGCGCTTTGATGATGATACTCGAAAGCCTGACAGGAGAAATGGTCCACTACCTTGCAACAGCTTTGAGCATGGATTACAACCAACTGAGGTTGAACTGAAGAACCCAAGCTCGGCTGTGAAGTCTCGTGAACGCGATTGGGAGCGCCTTCGCAGCTACTTTGCATGGTTGCCCAAGCTAGTCATCCAGAAGAACTTGGAACACTACTTGGAAGACTCAACTCAACTAGCTACAATAACTACTATATATTACAGTATTGGCGCCTTCCAACTTTGTATCTACCTCTAGAGCTAGTCACCAAATCCGAGCCCGGCAATGCCGCAGCTTCCTACTTGCTGGAAAGCACAGATGCAGCACACTGAATCGCCAAGCTACAATGATAGTATCATTGAGCGGTCCCCAGGCCTACTATACCACCAATGTGCTTGGAGCGGAGCTAACCAAAGTCTTCACTTTGATGGCACAACTACAATAAGCTCAAGCGACAATACAATCACACATGGGCTCACTACGACCACAATCACTGTATAGATCTTTGTCACTGTACATTGGCAGTGGGCGACTTCCTCCATCGGACATACAATGATGACTGGACAAATTTGTCAATTGGACGGAAGCAATTTGAACAAAGACTACTAACTAAGACTGAAACGGTAAAAATTATTCACTTAGCAACTTGTCTATGTACCAACGCTTTCTACATGAAGCAATTGACCGCTTCAACTGAAGACCAAATAGATTCTGACCATATTGTTGCTCAGATTCATGGGGAGCAGACAACTGGTCTGCAACCACTGCTCAAAGACAATGAGCCACTCCTTGATGGCTTGCCTCGGCATATAACTAAACGGTAGAAGACGACATTGTACCACCTACACATATGGCATGCCTTGTTGCCATTACATCATGTGAACAAAGTTTTTCACCTGAAAATGTTTTCTTCGCCTCATTTTGATGGACCCAAGACTACTGAGACTGTTGCCAACAGCTCACCAAGACCTAATACGAAACCAGACAAGCGACATATTGTACTGTCGTTCCAACGTGGAAGAGAGGCTATTGCATCCAATACGCTCTCCTCTCTACACATCGAAGGTGCTAAACACCCGGCCAATATCCTTAGCAAAAGATATCAACAAATATGGCCACAGCTACGTACACTACTTTCATGAGTAGATGACACAGCTGAGGAGGATTAGGTCCTCACTCACTCACCCATTTGGGGAGTGACAGAATTGTATCAAGAATGGGTTTCATGACTCGGACCAATACAATTCGTATGTTAGCAGTCTTATGGGTCTTGTAGTAATTAATAGTAAAATAGATATGATGACGTGTTGTCGGATGAGAACAGTTGGAAGTTTGCGCACCAAGCGCATCAACTGTTCGTCAATTCCTGATCGACTCATCGCGTCGTGTTTTGTTTACCTTGAATTGATATATTATCTTCTAGTGTAATCTCGAGCGTTCAACAAATAATAATAACATTCTGTCAAATCAAGCACTGCAAAGAATGGATCGCATTCAAACAGGCAACGCCTTATTTGCAGCTTGGGATGATCAATATCCAGGCGCTTGGAATCAACCTTGTTTGCGATTTGATGCCCTGTTCAATGACTATGCAGGCACATCAACATGCAACGATCGATTCATTCAGATTTTTACTTATCTCAACTCTGATAATGCCCAGCTGGCCCAATATCTCATATCCTCCTTCAACCTCTTCACGATTGAGGATAAAGCAGCTGAAGACGTCTGGTCAATGCGAGTTCTTGCAATGCAAATTTCATTGCAGAACCCTTTCTCGTTTTTTGGCATTGACGAATTCCAAAAAAATCAGAACAACAATCAATTTTTTGATGGGGACAAGTCGGATCCTCGACTTTGTCTGGTAAATCCTTTGGTTGGCTTTTGGTTGATTTGTTCTGAATTGTTTGATTATCCATGGGCGACAACCTTTGACAACGACTATTATAACGAGCCGCCGTCGTCAATCATCCGTGGCATCAAACAAAAACGTTCAGCACCTTTTCAGTCCTTTTTCCGACCAGAAAGTTCAGCCCATCACACTCAACAAGCAATTCAGAAGATCAGTGATCCAATGAATGACAAATTGGACAATGTGGTAGGCCAGTCCCATCTGGACAAAGCGACTTTAGCGGATCAACGGAAGCGCCATCGTAATCTGACCGACAATAGATATGATGCACTGGTGGATGATGATGAATCGATTGGGACAAATGCTGACGATGCGGAGGCTGCGGACGACAACGCCACTACCATTGACGGCGATGCCTACCAACAACCAGATCAGGACGATGATGACGATGAAATACTAGTGACAGCGGTTTGTAACAACCCAAGGCGCCCACCACTTTCTTCAGATGACGATGACAATGAAGAGGATGAGGATGATGAGGATGTGGCGAGCAACGCTGGGGAGGTTCAGTCAGAGTATGTAGAAGCACCGGGGAGGTCAGAAGACGACAACATGGCGGTTGACGGCTTGACAAGCCCTACTCAGGTCTCTCAGGATAGCTCTTCATTGATAAACACACCTCCACCTACACGTCGCCTACCTCCACCGCCCACTCTTGCTGAGAAACTTAACAAATTAATTCAAGTTAACTTGGATGGGATGACATGCAGATGTCATATTTTCGAGACCACATTTGCGACAAACTACTCGGGATCGGACTCCGGCACGGTTGCTGAGGCAATTTTATCTGCGGTGCTGACGTCAATGGAGGAAGCTTTGAACAACTCGTTTCACAAGTTGAAGATCCTTCCTATCTCCGACGACACTTATAAACAACAGAACCGGTGGATCCGGAACTCGGTGGAGTTACGCAACAAAATTTCGTCTTACCGGGCCCTGAGTCTCTACTGCGATATGGAATATGGGAATTCTCCTTATGCGGCAACCAACAGCAAGCCTGGCAAGAAGAAACTACGGACCTGAATGCGGGTGGGCTTTGCAAGGGACAAGTCGGAAGAGGCGGTCCAAGACTATCTTCACACTGGTCTACGTTCGCAGGGTCGTGGTGCAGGATGTTACCCTTTGTCGCTTCAATATGGTGACATTGTTAAAGTGGGTTGCTTTGCCTTCATTCCGCCGGAGGTTAACTTTGAAGCCTACGCAAAATAAATCATGCGTCACTTTGACTTTGCTATCCCTATTGGAATCAAGATGGATTGGGTTCCTACTCCTTACACAGGACGTGCTAAATTCAACGAACGTTCCCCCGGTGTAACAAGTCCCCATGGGTACGCCCCCAAGATTCATCCCAAAAGAGTGGATCGAGAATTAAGAAGCCTTCTTCATCCATCCACAGCAAAGTCAGACTTCCCCTTTGCTGCTCCGGCTACATTTATTAGTGATTAGAAGTCTGCTCAACAGGGACTGATTAGTGTGAAGGCCTACGGTCCGGTCAAGGACGCTAACCTCACCCTTATTAGCAAACTACGTGACTACTATATTGTGACAGAGGTCCTGTATTCGGCCATGGACCTTCCTGGGATGTTCAAGTTCACTACTACCACTATGTTTGGCGCATGCACCTTGTTCAAGCTTCTCTTGTCAATCAACGCAACCCAACAAAGCTTCGCATGCTCACCAATCAACAACTGCGACTGTTGACTCGGATGATGACTCTTCTGACAATGATTCCAATGTAGCCTCTGCCTCTAAAGACGGCCAATTCACGGAAGTTCAGTCTAAGGCGGGAAGTTATCGAACCACGTTTCGCGTGCAGCGTGCAGCGTGCAGTGCATTTCATTTTTTTTGCTGCACCCTGCACGCGTGTTTAAAGTCGATAGCACAAAACCGGAAAAATCGTGCATGCATTCACCTCAAAAAAAGGGCAGTCGTATTGGTCGTACATCAATTACTTTTGTACTATAATTTTATTTTGGCATAGTAAGTACCGGTACAGTTATGTTGAATTGCATGGCATCATAACCAACGACGAATTCTGATAGCTGAGCGTCGTACCTGCCGCTCATCATGTCACCCGATCCCTCAAGCTCAGACTCATCAATGTCATGGGATTCATCAAGCTCCTCAAGTCCCTCCTCAAGCTCAAAATCATCCATATCATCGGAGTCTTCAAAAAGCTCCTCAAGCTCCTCAGATGATTCCTCAAGCTCTTCAAGTGACGAAATGGATATCTCTGCCTGCTCCCAGGATTCTTTACTCAATATTCCTGACGAATTGCTGTTCGAAGCCTACCTGAGGAGGGCAAGCAAGATCAACTACACAGTCTTCGAATTCGGCTGCTAGTAAATTCTCTTCTTGAATTTTAGCTCCCTCAGTACTTCTTGGTGTTGTAGTTGTAGTTGGTGTTGATGTTGGTGTTGCTACTTGTCGAACTCCCACATCGTGTGTTGCCAGAACGTCGCTTCCGCCGCATTCCTTGGAACAGTACCAGTGACCGTCTTCCTTGCTAATTGACATCAACATATTTTCCTGTACACACAAATTGTGGACTCCGCATTTACATTGAATGCAAGCATGATTCGGATGGAGAGAATCATGTTTGCAGTTTCGGATGCTGCAAAAGCCATTCGAATGTGATACTGCAACTTTGGCCCAAACTCTTCTACCGACTAATTTGGCGGCAGTATTTTGGCCACTGGGTGGCAATCCTTTGGCTCTACTTTTTTGTTTGTTCAAACCAATGTTGTGATGAAGGTTATCATCTTCCTCGCTATCAGAGTCTAGTGCAAAAATTGACACGGCATTAGTCATGGTAAACTAGTGAAAAGAGCAGAAGATCAAGTGCTATGAAGTCTTTTCGTATTTTGATGTGAATTGTGAGTTGAGGTCTTCGAAACCATTATTGAGAATTGGCCAATCAAAATCGTTCGATTTCAAAATGCACCGTGCATGGACAATCGTCCAGCATGAGCCAAAATGGATGCAGCTCAAGGGGGGTACCCGGAAGTAACTGTCCAGCGTGGAAAAATTCACGCTGCATGCATCATTTTTGGTTCGATAACTTCCCGCCTAAGAAGGCGGCGACAAAGGTGAAAAAGAAGGCAAAGAAGAAGAAGCAGCCGATCACTGACAATGAGAATCCGTTCCTTAATGATCTCTCCCCAGCCCAACAAAAAATGGCTGAGGCTGCTGACCGTAAGCTGAAGAATGATCAGGAGCGTCACAAGTCCGGTCCGTTGTTCTTGATGGTTCTACCAGGCAAGATGGAGGGCACCTACATCCTAGTGTGTCGCAAGAAGTTTGGACAATTGGCTCATAACGTCTTGAAGGGCTTGGTCCCCTTTCTTACTCATCACCTGTATGAGCCAACTCTGACAAAAACCGAACAAGCCCTTCGTAAATGGGTTCGCAATCAGAGATCCATATAGCTTGGCGTAAGAACCTCAAATGGTGCACAAACACCCTTCGTGCAGTGGAGGCTACCGCATCGCCAGACGCGGTGGAAGAAGCACTAGAGTTTCTGGATGATGTTATGGAAGATGCAATGGATGTCTATGACGGCCAGCTCTCGATTGATTTGGACATGGCTAACAACAAAGACATTGATGATGGGAAGACCGTGACGGGAATGATGGACAAGATGCAGGAATGATAGCAACAACTGGAAGATGCCTTCAATGAGATTGAGATTCAGGACAATGCACTTGAGGCTCAGGAGCGCGCCTTGGCACACCAACGTGCGGACAATGCGGCACTGCAGGCACAGCTTGCTGCTCTTCAGAGCCAGGTCAGCCATCCACCTACCATGATGGTTCATCCACCTCCCACTCCACCTCACAACAATCGCATGTCCCCTGACCATCAAGCATTGACTCCACCGGTCAGACCTAACAACAGAACCTTAGGCAAGTCATCTACTGGGAAGAGCTCTATTGTTCCCAATACAGTGACAAAACCAAAGAAGGCCATCAAGCAGGGCAAACCTAAACAACCAGCCAAAAAGGCCCGTACAAGTGCAGGTGTCCAATTTCAGGAAACATCTCCTGCTCAAACCTTGGCGGCCCCGGCTGTTCAAGTAGACATGTCTCACATGGAAGGGGACAACACCACTGCTGCGTCTCAAGATGAGAGCCAAACCTCATCTCTTACTGCGTCTACCCCGCGAGGTGGAGGGCCTCCATTCTTCTCTCCTCCTCCTGGGAAGGCTCCGAGTGATGGCGCCAGTAAATCTTCTCCGTCCGCCCGTGAAGCTCCCCGCTCCGCAGAGGGGACATGAGAGGCCCACGATCGTCTGCAGCTAGGTCACGGCGTGCAATATTCCAAAAAAAGCAAAAAGTAAAAACAACACGCACATCCGGGTTCTAAGACACCCCTTCTAGTACTTCTCCTACACGGAGCAGCCGTAGCGACGCTGGAAAAGAGGTTGTTTTCAACTGGAAAACCAAGGGTCGAGATGAGCAAAAGAAAGACAGGCAAGGTCCCCAGAGCACAAACAGTATCCGAAATTGATTCATATTATGCTCCTGTAAGCCTTGTCCAAAAAGAACGGGGAAAAGTGGCCAAAATCTGCCCATTTGATGCCTCTGCCTTTTTGGGCCTGTTGGACGGCGATGACAGCGACGAAATCACTGATGACGAGGAGGATAACATCAAGATTCACGGTCAGAAAGCAAACTGGGATATCTATTATTTCAGAAGTCATTTTGTCCAAAAAGAACAAGCAAAAATGGTCCAATCTTGCCCATTCTTCGCACCCTTTTTGGGCATTCCTGATGATTCTGGCGGTGCCATCAAATCAGTTTCCGATGATGAGGAAGACAAGGCCATCCGAAAGGTCTCCAGCGCCCGAGCACCATTTCCAATGGACCTCCAAGATGCTGTTGAGGATAAACCTTTCCAGTATTATGCTGACAAATTTGAAAGGTCCCCCAAACACACCTATTGCGACAATCCAACCCTTGGCGACCTACTATTGCAAGGAAAGTGCTATCTCTTCCATCAGTCTTCTGTCGGTTGGCAGATGCCTCAATTTGATTTCCCTTTATGGATGTTCAAATGTTGGCATCATTCCCACGGACAAGTAGGCACAACACCACTGATCTTCAGCCTCACCATGCCAAGATACAAACTACTGGCTCTGACCCTCTTTGCTTCTCCTTAGACCACAACCAGCCGCCTTTTTTATGCTTGTACCAACCTCAATGTTCTGGGACACTGTGCCCATGGGACGCTCTCCATTCATTTGGATCGATATATTCAGGGTAGAAGGGAGCAAGAACACAAGGTTAAATCAAGCTTCAATACAGGCAAGCACAACAAAAGAAAAAACACAGAAAACAAAATAAAAATATGCCGCCTCAAGTGGCAAGATTGTCTCTCTACATGTGCAAGGGTGCAATGTAATATGCGATAGAGCAACTTCCTTGGAATTGGATGCCTCAAACTGGTTCAACAGTACTGGACTCACCTCCGTATGGTAAATGGCCATGACAGCCGTTAACGGCAATCTAGAAACTTGAGATAGTTTTGACACGATTAATGCATCAGATTTATTATTATTATAGGTCACGGCGTGCAGGCAGAAGATCCCGTATTAGTGGCCCGTCAAGTGGAGTCTCTCATGCTTCACTTGATGAATATTTACGTTCTCTTCCAGCAGGAGATTGGTCTGGCAATGATCACCGTCGTCATTCTTCACTGGCTACTCGAGTCTGTTTCCAGAATGTCAACGGATCACCAGAAAATGGCAATGACCCCAAGCAGCAACAGATCAACTCCTGGCTGAAGGAAGAACGAGTGGGAATTGCTTTGTTGGCAGAAGCCAAGACGTTCTGGCCTTCTATCAACGAAGGTCATGGTTGGAGTGACAGACTCCGCCAAGCTACGATGAAGTCCGAGCAGAAAGGGTTTTACTTGTCGATAGCTTACAATCGGCATCAGGACAGATCTGCTGCCACCTCAGCGGTACAATGGGGCGGGTGCATTGCAACTGTTTTGAACCAAGTGGCGCACAGGGCTAAGGAAGCTGGCAGAGACCCCACAAGTTTAGGACGATGGGCCTATGTTTGTCTCCAGGGAAGGAAGTTGAAAGCCCACGGGGGTAATGTCCAGGACTCTTTGCTCGGCTGCCTCCAACCCCCGCTTCTTCCATGAACCTGTGTCTTTATTCATCGACGGTGTTAAGTCTTCCAAACTGGATCAGGCTCACATCATGGAGCTGGTCTCTCTTCCTGCCCTTCGAGCATATTGG
>CAKOGP040001883.1:0-14888 GCA_933822405.4 Cylindrotheca closterium
ACTAACAATCTATATGTGCTCTAGATTTTCCTTTGAAAATGCTTCCGTGCCATGAATTTCTAAATAAAAATATATATCACAGTCGAAAACGCGATTTGTGTAGCTAAGCTGCGATTCTATTGGTTGGCTACAAAAACAAAATACAATGAATTTCACGAAACCGGAACAAGCATCTCATTGCACTTGTACTTCTCCCAGCCTACGACCAAAGTCTATACTCATATATATTTTACCATCATTGAGCTCCGTGCCACCGTGACTGGGTAAAGTCACGGCGGCTGGAGAGCACTCTTAGCATGTTGTCGGATGAAGCTGAATTCCTTACCCAATCCATGTGAGTGCTATTCAATCGCTCGCACCCAGGAAAACCCCATTTCAAAGCGCTCATTCTTGTTAGATATACTCATAGACGACAAATATGTATTGAAATAAAGGAGTGTGACGAAATTCTGTCCACACCACTACCAAATGGCTTTTGGAGAAAACTTACATGGTTTTCGTCTCACATCCGTAGGCATAAAATGGTCAATACTGGTAGGAGAGATCATGAACTTGATCGAGTGTCTCCGTCTGATTACTGCGGTGCTTTCTGGTACATGTTACATATGAAACATGAACCATCTTGGCATTGTGAGCACACGTTTGGGTACGATTCCAAAACATGCATTGATTCAACTTACGTTTATGGGCATAAAATGGTCAATAATGATGGGAGAGATCATGAAATCGGTCTAGCGCCTCCATTGATACGATCCTTGGATCGCTGTGGGAAAGAATTAGGAAGGTTTCTCCTTGTTGGCATGGAATGCTTGTCTTTGTCCGATTCCAAAACATCACCCAACAAATCAACTTACATTTATGGACACAAAATGGTCAATAATGGTGGGAGAGATCATGAAATTGGAATAGCGCCTCCGTTGATACCACCCTCCGATCGCTGTGTGAAAGAATTAGGAAAGTGTCTCCTTGTTGGCATGGTATACACGTCTTTGTCCATTCCACGACACCATCCAAAGAATCAATTCACCTTTTCAGATTACTGCATGTTTCATCTGGTCAAAATATTTCAAAAAACCGTAGTATCCTGTATTCATAGTGAATAAGAGGAGGGCTTGGCGTATTGTTGAGTAACACGGTTGGTGTGTCTTGAGTGGTCATTTCAAAGGTCAAAGAGGCTAATCCGTCCGTATCACTGCATTTGAACAAGATAGATACAGTTATGATAAAGCTAATCTCAGCTTTGCAACCATTTTCTTGGTGTGGGTGATGCCTTCGTTGGCCCCAAGGCTCCCTATCGTGGTGGAAGCAAAAAATGGATGCGACCGAAGAATTCTTGTCAACGTGGTATGGTCGGACCAATAGCAGACGATTATTCAGAAAAGGGGGTCAGTACAACCCCGGTAGCTTGCACATGGTACGATCTATCTTTCGGGAGGGTTCCGAAAGTTGGGGAAAAGAGAGGCAGTTTCTATGGTGCCTGCGGCGCCAAGTTTCGCAAAATTTGCGAAACCTCGCGCTACGTGCGACACCTGGAATTTTTTCAAGTTTCATTGCAAGTTGAAAGAAAAATGTATGGAGAAATGGTGAAAAGTACACTTTATTTTTTTATTTAAACTATACCATACCGCGATAATAATAAGATCTGATCAAAGACTACATTGCACCATTCCTTGTTTGGGTTATTAGGAATTTATCAAACGTTTTCTCCGAAAAAAAAAGAAGTAACAATGGCACCATATCATCAATATGCCTATACTACCTCATCGGACCCATATGTCTCCATTTCGTCTTCATCAAAGTCCTGGAGGAGTACTACATATGACTCCTCTACAAATCCTACATCTCTCTCGATGGTGAGTTGGATTTCCTGTCGCTCCAAGACACTCCAATTGAGATTAACCTTGTCATATCTGTTTTGATAATCCGCACACACCTCTTCATTCGTGCTCTTGCATCGAGCAGTGCATCTCTTGTAGTCTTGATGTAATCTCTCCACCCAATCTGTGATCACTGAACACATGACGTTTTGGCTTCGCCATAGAAATTCCTAATCGTTCTGTTGATCTGTCTACCAAAGGAATTACCTCCTTCATTTTTAGCAAGATGGAGGCCTTCATTTTGGGATCATTGGGTATCCATTTTTGGGTTTGGACCAGAGAAAACATGTGAGAAAGAAGACAAAAGTGAAGCTTGTAGGATTCATAAACCTCTTTGATTTCTGCTGCGTGTCCATTACCTTCCACTAGAAGCACTTTCTTGATTTCATCAAAGATTTCTTCAACACGATCCTCAAACATAAGACATGCAACGCCATTGAAATCGCCACCATGGCTATGCCCACGATCAACACCGTGCTTTTTCAGAACTTGATCAATAAATTTACGGATCTTTTGTGTGGATATTTTTCTCTTGTCTTCCTCCTGCTTTAGAGCGGTTTGTTTTGCTTTGGTAGCTGTCTTTTGTGCAGCACAGCCCTTGTCTAGCTCTTTGATGTTCTTCAAGATACTGGCTTGATCCTCCTTCGATCGTTTTATCCAGTGTCCAAACAATGGCCTTTGGTCTTTGGGGTTGAGAAATTGGCCTGTGTTCCCAACTTGTTTTGCCTTCATTTCAGTGTAGCTTTCAGTCTGGATCTCCAGCTGCAAAAGAGGCAAATCGCTGTCGACTTTGAATGACGCGAGCTCTTGTTCTCGTATTTTGAGTTCAGTCAGTGCATCATAATATTCTGCTCTAGCCACTTTCTCTGACTCAGGAATGTCTTGCTCATGCCTTACGTCAACATAGTTCATGAAGGACTTAAAACCATCATTGAACAGTCCAATCATGACGTGAAGACATGGTATGATAATCTCCCATGGCTCAAATACCGTGAATAGCGGAGGTCTTTTGCACCCCTTCCGGTTTGCCGCAATATCCTTTTGTCTAACCTTTCCGGAAGCAACGTCTTCCCTAAGCCCAGCCACAATTGCAAGTGTCATTCTACTGCCTTTGTCATGTTCAAAATGTTGAAAGTCTTTCTTTGGGCAGTCACAGAGATAGCAATGATGGGGTGACATGCCTTCCTTTCCAAGAATTGTGTTGACAAATGCCAAGTCTCCAGTTTGTAACAGCATAATCTGAAAGGTTGGCTCATTGTGGTCTATCATTTGTTCAAGAGGAACGAAAGTTACCTCCGATTTCTCACCAGTGATGTCATCAGTGACAGGATGCTGTGCTGGAATCATGAGGGCAGAATTCTTCAATCTCTCTAACGACTCATTCAGTGGTCCAATGATGGTATTTTTCAAGATGTCGTAACTATCCTTATTGGCTTTTACCAGCCCAACCTTTTCAACCACCGATCTCACCACTTTGCCGTCATCCTTGAAGAGAATGATTTTGATAGCAGCTGAAAAAACCCAAGCTTGTCAGATGCAAGATCCTTTGTCCAATTGTGTTGGAAGTAATTCTTTACAATTTGATCGGCATTACGATACCAATATGGTATCTGCTCGTTTGCTACGGTTGCGATTCCATGGGTAGCTCTAACGTAATGGTCGGTGATTGCTTTTACGTCTTTCTCGGTTGCAAACACACTGATGCCGAGGTGGTCGTACAGGTAACGACCGACAGTTTGAAGGTCACTTGTTGTCATATTTGCTTCATTGACCATTGCCGCTGTTTTGTGTGGATTCATCCTTTGATGTCCTTTGATGTTGTTTTCTGCCGCAAAGTGGTCAAATTCGTCGGGATGGTGCTTTAAAATGTGAGTGAGAAGAGCTGTATATTCTCTGTCTCTTACATGTGTTTGCTCAAAATCTCAATCATTTTCTCAATCGACTGTTTGTCTCTTGCATTTCTGGCGAATGATTTTGCATTGCCGCTCACTGGGACTTGAACATAGCTTTTCCTTCAAGCACAGAATGCTGAAGCTTTAGAACGAGTTTCTAGCATTGCGTTGAAGGCGGATTGAAGACCTTGCGATTCAATCCATTGGCAAGCAATCCTTTCCATTTCTTCATTTGTTGGCTGAAGACCTCCTTGCAATTCTAGCTCTTTGCCAAATACCCTTTCACGTTCTTTGCCTGTTAGCTGAGATGATGTTGGTGGCGAAGCTTCATCATCTGATGAGACAACGTTCTCAAAATTGAAGATATTGTGCTCCTCCTGCTCAGTAGGTGTCACAAGAGGAAGACCGCCTTGAGTACTACTTTCACATGAATTTCCATGCAAACATGGTGAGCAGTTTTGAAAACTGCAGTTCATTGACTCGTCTGTTGTTGGGGTGATATGGTGGGCACCATCGCTGTCATCATGTTTGTTCAACTTCGCAACAACCAACTTGTCTGGTGGCAAACCAAAGGTAAAGTAGGCTCTGACATCTCTGAAAATGCCCAAAACTAGATCCTTCGCAGAATTTCCTCTTTTGACGGCTAGGCCACTTTGCCTCAAGTTTGGACTGTCTTCCTTAGATGGGGAGAAGAATTGCAGTACTTTCTTCATTGTCTTAGATGAGGAGAAGAACTGCTGTGCTTTGCTGCTGTTGCCGTCTCCTTTGTTGAAACCAGTGTCGCTGGTATGGAGATTCGATGGCTCCAATCGGTCTCCGAATGATTCATTTCCCTCACTTTGTCTTTCTGCAATTAGTAACGCTTTGACAGCTGCGTTACAGAACTTTTCCCAAGGGCTCAAAGGTGTACCACTTGTCTGAGATTCTTGATCGACACCTAGTTTCTCTGGCGTATTGCAATTCCACCATTCGTTCTGGGTACCTGTTAGTTTCTGGCTTGGGCTGCTAACCAGATCTGCAATTAATATTTCTGATGGGACGGTCTTTGGCACGAGGTGAGACTGTGTCAACACCTGCAGAAGACAAAGCTCCGGATTGGAAGGCTCCAAAGGCACCTGCGGAGAGGGGAGAAGGGCCAGAACGGCAAGTAGGGACATTGTCAGCCATTGGAACAACGTTTGATAGTTTTGTAGTACTTCTGTTTATAAAGTCTTTGTGACGCTTCAAGATCTTCTTTTTCTGGGTTCTTAGCGCAGTCTCACTCCTTCCCCAAAGCTTATGAACATCACCCAACAATGAGGCAGTGGGAATCCCCGGATTTCTCCCCTAGTTGCGAGATTTTCCCACAGCTCAATTTTTCCCACAACTCAATTTTTCCCACAACTCGATTTTGCTTCCCACAACTAGTTGTGGGAATTCCCTCAACAGTTGTGGGAAAATTGTCATTTCTACACAGAAAACCACGTAGGATATGTACTGAGACAAATTTAAAGTTTCCAACAACTCTAATTGTAGTTGTGGGAATTTTCCCACAACTCTAATTGTTTTATTGGGAATTATGGGAAAACTGTCCGTTCTACGCAAAACTGTCCGTTCTACACACAAAACAACGTTTGATATGTACTGACTAGAAATTAAACAACTACAAATGATGTTTCCCAAAACTCTAATTGCTTTCGTGATATTTCGCGATACATTTAAGGCAAAAATAACCGACATCTGAGCAACGGAAATTCCCACAACTAGTTGTGGGAAATTCCCACAACTAGTTGTAGAAATTTCCCACAACTATTTTTTAAGATTCCTACAACTAGTTGTGGGAATTTTTGGCAAAAAACTGTTCCCACAACTAGTTGTGGGAAATCGCGTTAAGTATTGCGGGGACAAAATAAAATGAAAAGGGGGAATTCCCACTGCCTTAATACGTTATCTTGTGCTGCCGAGCAAAGATGAATTGAAACGACCAAAAGTTCATCTTTTGAAAACTGCTGGCACTTTCTCTTTCCAAACCATTCCATGCAAAATGTTTCACATTCATTTTTAAAAAAAAAACTTTTAGGAAATCTTTGTAGCTCTTTTGATTCCAAATCAAGTCATCCAATTCCTTGCAATGTATCTCATTCTTCAATTGATTAACATGATGTTGTACATGGTTTGATTCTTGGTCGACGACTGTCAAGGGCAGAAGTGCCCTTGTACAACAGCGAAACTCTTGGTCTTTATCTTTTGCAAGAAGCTTGTTGACTTCCTCTTTCCCTCTTGGGTTTTCAGCAAATTCACGGAGCTCGTTTAGAAGATTTTCTTTTTTACTGGAGCAACGAGCAGATATTTGTAGCAATAGTTAACAACATTGTGTTATTTACGACAATAGAATCTGTTGGAAGTCGTACAGACGACTCCCCTGAGTCAGATAGTGACGAGTCTAAACCGTCATACATCAACCATGAGAGTATGGAGAACCAGTCATGGGCAGATGTTGTTCGAAAGATGAACGATTGAATTGCAGTAGTTTAAAACTGTGTAGAGAGTTTTTGGGATGTCCGAAAGCATGAATTTGCTTTGGCCATTCGAAAACTCTTATCCCAACTAAAGCAAGTTTTATTAACGACTTTAAGGTTCATAGTATTAGGACTACGTTACGCCGAACAACTGAAGACTGATCGTCTCAGAGTATCGTAGGGTCTTTTATTATCTAACATAAGAGTTTTCGAAACTGAATATATATACATTTTCTCTTTTTGAACAACATCGCCACTTTTCAACGGTACATGACCAAGGAGAGCAAGGAAGAACTTGTTCGAGACTTGAAAGAAATAGAGTCAAGGGTCAAGAAGTTGATAGTAGACCTCGACAAGGAGCGGAAACTCAAGGAGCGCAAGTCAAAGCACTGGTCGAAAATCAAGGAGCGCAGAACGACTTGATGGAAGAAAGTGATGAAAGCAAAGATGATGATTTCTCGGCAGAAATGGATGTGGTTGACGATGAAACGGAAGATGAAGCTGATGCCGACGATTTGGGAGATACCGAAGAGGACGTGGCAACAGCGGACGAGACGGAGGACGGGGACCAAACAGTAGTAGTGGCAGCCAGTAATCCGGAGGACAAAGAACGAAGAGGAGGCCATCTTGACACGAACGAAGGAGAAGACTTCGGAAGAGGAAAGAGAGAAAGAAAACCCGCTGAAAAGTATTCAGCGTTGCAAACAACAGGGATCAAGAAGATCTCTGGAAAGATAAAGGGAAAGGTGAGCAGCTTTCAGAGGAGAAAAAGAGCCGCTCACAACAAGAAAAGAAATAAGACTAGCAAAAGTTTGATCACGAAAGGATCGGCAAATAAAAAGAAGGCCAAAAGGAAAAAGATTTCCTTGGCGTTTTTGAACAAGAGGTTCGAAGATTTGGAAAAGGAAGAAAAGGTGGATTTCTTCACTTGTGCATGGGAGGAACACCAGCTCACCGGAACGACTCACCTTTTGGAGCGATCTACCACGGGACTTGCGTTTGCCCAAATGTCTGCCAAGCAGGGCATCAAGAAGTACGACAAAGAAGCAGAACTGAAGCTAATTGCCGAGTTCGCGCAGCTACTAGAGTTCCAAGTTTTCCACGGAGTTAAAGCGGACGGACCCGACGGCATCTCTTTTGAAGAAAAGAGAGGAGCCGGAGACATGATTAATCTTATTGAGGAAAAGATCAATAGAGGACATACCGATGAGAATCCCATGCTAAGAGCTAGGAGCGTTTTCAACGGTCGAGTACAGCGGGGAATCTACGCCAAGGATGAGACAGCTTCTCCTACTGTGGATCAAGATTCACTTTTCATCACCTGCATTGTTGACGCGATCGAGGGAAGGTTCAAGGCCACCAGCGACGTCAGAGGAGCATACCTGAATGCAAAGATGAAAGATCGAGTAATCATGCGCATTTCTTCTGTGATCTTGATCCAAGCCTAAGGGAATTTGTCACCGTCGTGAAGGGCAGGAAAGTGCTGTACGTACAATTGGACAGAGCATTATATGGGTGCGTGAAAAGCTCGATGCTATGGTATGAACTTTGCTCGGAAACTCTCATGGATATGGGCTTCAAGCTTAATCCGTACGATCTGTGCGTCGCCAACTGTGACATTGATGGAAAGCAATGCACGATTTGCTGGTATGTGGACGACAACAAGATCAGCCATATGAAATTGGAAGTCGTAAAGGATATCATCAGGAAGATTGAAGCCAAGTTCGGCAAGATGACGAACAAGTTCGGGGAAGAGCACGAGTTTTTGGGAATGAAGATAACATACAAAGACGGGAAGGTGGAGATCAGCATGAAGAAACACATTCAGAAGGCGATCGATATGTTTATGGATGATATCAATAGAGAGGCAACTTCGCCTGCCAAGACCTATCTTTTTGATGTGAGAGAAGCTGCAAAAGATTTAAGCAAGGAAAGGGCTGACAATTTTCACAGCGTAACAGCGTCACTCTTGTACGTCTCAAGACGATGCCGTCTAGACATTCAAACCTAGAGTAGGATGTCCAGATGAAGACGATTCGGTCAAGCTCAAGAGCGTTTTGCAGTATTTGAAAGGATCGATAGATTTAACAAGAATCATTGGTGGAGACAACATCAGAAGAATGCAAGCATGGGTGGATGTTTTGTATGGAATCCACGACGACTGCAAAAGTCACACTGGAGGATGCATCTCTTTCGGCTGGGGGGTGATTTCGACCATGTGTAAGGCTCAACTGAAGGAGAAGTTGTGGGCGTGAGCGACTTTTTGCCGAACATGATTTGGGTGAGGATGTTTTTGGAACAGCAGGGGTTCGAACTGGAAAAGAACACTCTGTACCAGGACAATCAGAGCGCCATGAAGATCCTTTTGAACGGTAAGAAGTCAGCCGGAAAAAGGTCGAAACACATCGACAATCGTTTTTATTTTATTAAGGATCAATTGTTGTCCGAGGGAATCGATGTGGTGTACTGTCAGACCGCAAAGATACTGGCGGATTTCTTCACCAAACCTTTGCAAGGTAGTTTGTTTCGAAAGTTTCGCAATGTGGTTTTAGGATACAAACACATCGATTCTCTACTAGAGGATGATGAGGAAGAATCAGTCAAGGAGCATGTTGGAAGTCGTACAGACGACTCCCCTGAGTCAGATAGTGACAAGTCTAAACCATCATACATCAACCGTGAGAGTATGGAGAACCAGTCATGGGCAGATGTTGTTCGAAAGATGAACAATAGAATTGCAGTAGTTTAAAACTGTGTAGAGAGTTTTTGGGATGTCCAAAAGCATGAATTTGCTTTGGCCATTCAAAAACTCTTATCCCAACTAAAGCAAGTTTTATTAACGACTTTAAGGTTCATAGTATTAGGACTACGTTATATCCGATTGCATATGCTGATAAAAATAGATCATTGTCATGCTGTTTGTTGAAGCAAGGTATCAACTAAAACTTGAAGAAATTCAAAACAAGTTCCAATTTTCAATCGAATTTTCCTGGGTTGGACCAACGATTTGTGATAAGTTGATGTGCTGATGTAGTCCCTTTATAGTCAAAGCTGTTGTCGGAGAAACATTGAGATGAAGACGTAGCGCGTCAGCCCTCCAGCTCAATGTTTCTCCGAAACCATAGTGACCCGGCAGAACAATGATTTTTGTCAATGCTCGGAGAGCGGACAGACTTCTCAAGTCATTTTCAAAATCCATGTGATCACGCGGGATAAGAAGATTAAATCATACTTAAGAGCAAAAGCTGATGATGACCAATTATGATTGGTTCAAACAGAAACGATGAGAAGCAACCAAAGCGATGAGAAGCGACCATAACACGATCAGAAGTGAGCAAAAATATAAGGTTTCTGCTCGTTCCGAATGGAAATTACTTGTTCCGAATGGAAATTACTCGTTCCGAATGGAAATTACTCGTTTCCCAAAGCGATGAGAAGCGACCAAAGCGATGAGAAGCGACCAAAAGTGAGCAGTTTTTTTGGGGGCTGAATCATCTTGGGGCATTTTTTCACAGCTGGGACTTTGGCAAAACAGACTTACTGAAAAAATCTCAAAACAAATAATACCGGTATCCATCAACGACACAAAAGACAATATGAAGTTTTGTGAGCATTATTGTTGACACTCACAATCTCCTCTCCAATCCTTTCTGGTATTGCTCTGCGTCTCAAGCCAAGACTTGGTTGATTGGGGATATAACATTGCAGATCTCCTCTCCAATCCTTTCCCGTATTGCTCTACGTCTCAATCCAAGACTTGGTTGATTGGGGATAAAACATCACAAATGAAGATCATGGGGGTAGGACTGAACAGTCCAGGGGATATTTTTGTGGGACTTCCAGAAACCATGAGAAGCCACCAAAATAATGAGAAGCCACCAAAACAAGAAATAAGTCACATTGCAAAGCGAGTATTCTTTATTCAGAACGAGTAATTTCTATTCGGAACCAGTAAGTTTTATTCGGAACGAGTAAGTTTTACTTGGAACGAGTAATTTTTATTTGGAACGAGTAACTTTATAGAAGTAATGAGTCGCGACCTGAAATCAGTTTTTCCATCATTATGCCAGTTGTGCCGCTGAATAAACTAATAATGACTAAAGATTTGAAAAAATGTCTCTTTTGGTTCTAAACTATTTATGAATGACAAGATGTTCTTCTATATGAGAAATGACTTCTTCGTTATTTAGTCATCTTGCAAGAAGGAACCACAAGGAATTCATCTATCTGCCGGGTGTTCCAGTCTGACACAACAGGTTGCGTCAGTTTAACGCCAATTTCGCGTCAACTGATGCGGGTTGCGTCAATTTAACACTGGCCTGCGTGTCTTCGACGCGGGACAATACCCGCATACTGGTATCAGTTCCAAAAAATGCTAGGTTTTGCACGAAGGGCAAAGTTTCATGAAGTTGAAAGGGGTTTGGGGCAAAGCCCCGTACCTTTTCTACCGAGGAGAACCAACTTTCATGAAACCTCTTGTGATGGATCGACGGTTGATGCCAGACCGGCCATCTAATATTTCAACTTGCACACAAACTGAGCCTTTGTCATTGGACTCAACCAGGCTGCAGCAGTGCATTTGCGACCTTGCCCATGACATCCAAAGCCATTGCCAAGGTTCCAAGACTAGGACTGTTAGAATAAAGCAAAATGTGCTCTTTCGTGAGTGCCTGTAGCGCTCAGAACAAACTCTCTGCAATCTAAATTCGTAATTGACTGTACAATTCTTTCATGACAATAGTTCTCCTGTGTCTAGGTATACTCTGAGTGAAATTGTTCCTATTTGATTAACCAATTGGGAATCAGGGGGGGTAGCCCCGTCCGGACCGGACAGGGCTATCCCCAATTTCAGGGATACAAAATAAATGTACCACACACTTGTAGACGTAAATGTTCAACATCATCAAGTTTTTTGTCCTGATCGAGCAAAAGTGCCTAGTTCTAGCCATCAAATGCCTTCACCACCAGACTGAAGCTACAAATTAGATCTGAACTACCCAATTCTCCATAAGGAATAACAATCTTTGGATTGGAGCTTTCAATGGACCAATTTTGGACTTTGCAAAAGGGACGGCGCTCCAGAAAATATATCAGTCTCAAGCATGATGGGGCTCTTGTTGACACCCATTGGAAATGAGACAATGTGGCTCCTGTGATACTGATGAGTTTTGTTGTGTTCCCTTTCCTATTATTGGGGAATAAAACCCCAAAGCTCGCTTCATTTTGGAGCAGGATGAAATGCACTGATTTCATCACAATTTGCATCCAACACGAGCGATTCATAATGTGTGCGATAGATGCAGATTCAAGCACAGAGCACACTCCCTCCGCTCATCATGCATACTTAATCTCTTAGGATAGTGGGTTGGAAGGATGATATAAGATGGGACTACTCCCAAATGCTCCCTCTCGTGGATGAGTGGATTCAAAATGTGCTTAATCAGATGTTGCTTCATCTGCAGGAGGTTTGTCGCACTTTCACCATCCAATGTATTGGGACAAGGAATAGGGATATCTAAATAGTAAAAATATTTATCATGCAGCAACGGCTGGGCTATGGGTCCGAGTCTAGGAGGCCATGGAGCCGAATTTTGCACAACAGATGCTTCATATTAGAATGGTCAACTTCAGCCATTTGATTCTTGCATAAGGAGCCAAAATAACCTCTATCTAATGTATTTAGACCTATTGCAATCCAGATGCGCCAATTTCACTTTCCAGCAAGTGCATCGTCGGCATCCAAAGTCATAGTGTATACTGGCTTGTGCTCTTTCAGCTTTGGTGACTCGGACGTCAAAGCCAATGCAACAAGATGCTACAATCAAAGTTCCACCCCATCTCAGTCTTTTTACAGGTATTTACCCTTCTCAAAATCTATTGGTCGGTGTATTTAAGGATTTTGGCTAGTGCCTGATCATTTGCAAATGCCTGATATGTGTTTGGCCAAATTTGTATTCGCAACAACATACTCATAGGCAGTCCTTTGCTTTCTATCGCCGAGTCTCTTCCAAGTATATCATCATCTCAAATTACTAGTATATTCTAGGAGAAATGGGTACCTCATAGCACTTGCATGCCTCCTCCAATTATGGAGAGCCAAATGATGGCTCACTGTATTCAACAAAATAGACAGTTCCTCGTTGAAGGACCCCACCACCCAGCTCACCAATCCACTTTAGGAGTTCTGAACCAACCTATCCAAAGTCTGGTGCATTCCTCAACATTTCATCACTTAGCTGTGTACATTTTCATTTTATGCAACACACTGTAGTGGTTTCATAATTGTTGCGGATAATACTGGAAACGTTTCCTAGCAATGCTGTAGTGTTGGAGCTGAAAGCTCAACAATCTCATCTGCTTATCTTGAAAAGCAAGTAGTTTCCAGCTCAAAGATAATATGGGAGGGATTTGAAGTTGCCACAGTTTGATTGTTGCCTTGACGTCATCATGGAATGTTGACTTGACTTTTTCCTTGGAAGTTTGGCAGCAAGTTTTGGGCATTTTGAAAAATTCTTTGTGCACCCGATCTTCACACATATACTGCATTTGGGAAAATTGTTTGGTTCCCTCTTGGGTTGCATTGGTGCAAATTTGAAGTGTGCGGAGGTTGTTGTTGATGAGCATTGGTCGACGGACCAAGCGTGCACGATTTTTGGCAGGGCGTTGAATTTTGGTCATTTTGGTCAAAATGAAAAATTGGCACAGCTTCGGCCAGTCATCATCACTGCCAACAATATTCAAGGATAATCTAGTAGATAACTAAGAGAATATATATTCAAAGCTGCATTGGTAAATTTGACTTTTATCATAGTCATCTCATTGCTTGAAGTTGAAGTATGGGGGGGGGGATAGCCCCTAGGGGGCTACCTGACCCCCGATCTGTTAATATTTGGCTTGAATTTTTTGAAGATGTATTCTAACGAGATACTCGGAGAATGGGGAATGGCTTAAAGAGTAAATGGAAAGTGTAAAAAGGCACTGAAGGGAAAATGCATTATACAAGATTGAACTATGTCTGCTTGGAGTGTTGATGAGAGCAAATGGCTACCAATACATAAGGAGAAGTGAGTTGAATGCAGTCATAGCAAGTTACCGGAAACTGTGTATGACTGAGAAGTACAAATAGAAAGTAGAAAAATGACTTCTAGCTCACAATTGCAAGACCGATAGATTTTACTTCTAGGGAGATTCCAACACGTTTTGAAACGTCAGATCTGAATTCCAAGAGAAGTTTGGTTATCAGTAAGAACAATAAGAGAAAGAGGTGTCTTATCGCAGGCTAGAAGAGAGAGCTGAAATTGATAACGACCGAGATATTGCAATTGTCAAGAGAAAGAGAGAGAGAAGATACGAGAGAAAGTAACAAAAGAAGAGAACAAGATGAGTGAATACGAAGAAAGAACTCCACGATTCCAATTCAGTGGAGAACCTGAAGACTATGATACTTTTGGATTGAAGTATGTAGCAAGAGCTAGCATCAAAAGATTTGATGGAGTAATCACAGGAGAAGTGACTCTACAAACCAAACCAGAGATGGATGCTGAAACCGACACAGCGAAGATCAAGGAAGACGAGGAGATCAGCGAGATGAACATCAAGGCCTTCAGTGACTTGTAGATCAGCATGAACACTGACACGGCAGAGGGAAAGGTCGCTTTCAATTTGGTAGCGGGAAGCAGAGATAAAGTCAACTACCCAAAAGGAAACGCGAAAGAAGCATGGGACAAGTTGAAGGATGGGTATGAGCCAAAGACGATCACCTTGTACATCAAGATGAAGAGCAAGCTAAACAAGTGTCACCTTGAGAAGTTTGCTAATCCAGCTTCATGGATCACCGAAATCAGCAAGATCTGTGTTTGTTTGGAAGAGATGAAGCACCCAGTAAGTGAAGAGGACCAATTCATTCACATCATTGGAAGTTTGCCTTTGAAGTACAGACAAGAGCAAAAGGACTTTGAGAAAATGATGAAAGCGAACACACTCACCATTAAGTACATCAAGGAAGAACTGAATTCTGCACATGAGGACTTCGCCAACGCAACAGAAGGAGACGACAACGACGAAGACAATGAAGACAAAGATGTCGCTTTGGTTACTGGTCAATTCAAAGGCACTTGCAACAACTGTGGAAAGTATGGACACAAGAAGCTAAATTGCCCTGAACTAACACCAGCAACTCGACAAGGAGGCGACAGGAACCCGAACAACAGTGGCCAAAACAACACAATGGGGGTGGACAAGGACCTTTCCTTGGAACCTGTTTCCATTGTGGTATCAGAGGCCATAATAATAATAACTGAGACATTAATCATTAATATGCTACTCTATGGGCATCCGATTGCCGGTGAAATATTTGGCTGTAAAGGTCAAGTACTGTGAAGCGGTGAGTCAACAACAAGTTTGAACCATTTGAGGCATCTGTATTTTTGAACAGAAGGTGCTCAAGTCTCCCAAAGGGTTAAAGACTTCTCCCGCGACGTGGCGGGGTGAATTTGGGGCATGTAAGGTCCCGCAAAAAGTTGGTCAGGGTCCAGGGGAGAAAATAGTCCGCAGACTGCGGCGTTGTGCTTTCATGGAGCGACGGAAATCTCTGCGTTCCTGACAAAGCAACTTAAGCCACT
>CAKOGP040001884.1:0-14852 GCA_933822405.4 Cylindrotheca closterium
GTGACCGTACACGTGGCTAGGTTCCCACGAGGCCCTAGAGCGGGCAAGTGCCTCCCGGATAGAGGAGACCAGGTCAAACTGGGCTTGTTGCGGTGTGACTCGATTGGCACCAAAGGTGTTGAGCAACGCCAAAAATCCATCGCACGCAATCCTATCGCGGGGTGGTGATCGAAGTGTTGGGGCCCACTGATCCAGGAGCCAATCAACAACCATGATACCGGCCAGTAGGCCACTTAATTCACTCCGGTACGCGCTCTGGTCCTCAGTGAGACCTGGAGTCTGGCACCAAACAATAATACGTTCCGTGCCACCCTTACGTGGAAGCAGTTGAACCGCTGCCGTGCCCAGACCGAGCTTATAAGAACCGTCGCTGATCACACACAGCCGGTCTCTGAGTAGGGCTGCAGCAAGGAGGCTTTTGTCGCCATTGATCTCAATTTCTTCAGGGGTCCAGCCAACATACTCGGTCACCCTGGCTGAGGCGGCCATCCAGGCGGCTAGCAAGGACGGTTTAGAGTCGCGATGCGGCTGCCGCGGTGCTGTCCCAATGCCGGTGAGGGCTAGAGTGCCTAGCAAAGGCGTAATGTGGACGGTAGCTTGGCACAAGTCAGCTGGGAGTGGTTGGGTCCAAAAGGGGGCTGGCAAGAAGCTGACGCCGTTGTCGGTATGCTCATTATGTGGTCATTTGCACCCGGACAATTGCGTAGAACGGGGATAGTCCCATTGAATGCTCCGTGTGGAGGAGCGACGGTGACGGTAGTGTTGCCACCCGTGACCCTGGCAGTGGAACAATCCGTGGGTAGCAGACCATAACCAGTTCCAGTTGTCGAGAGGATCGATCCATGGGCCCAGAGGATGACGCAGTAGGCGCTGGGGTCCGTCAGAGGCAAGTAGTGTGACAGAATATAATTATTCTTGGGTGAACGCTCGAGATTACACTAGAAGATAAGATATAAATTCAAGGTAAACAAAACACAACGCGATGAGTCGATCGGGAATTGACGAACAGTTGATGCGCTTGGTGCACAAAGTTCCAACTGTTCTCATCCGACGACACGTCATCATATCTATTTTACTATTAATTACTATAAGACCCATAAGACTGCTAACGTACAAATTGTATTGGTCCGAGTCATGAAACCCGTTCTTGATACAATTCTGTCACCCCCCAAATGGGTGAGTGAGTGAGGACCTAATCCTCCTCAGCTGTGTCATCTACTCAGAAAAGTAGTGTATGTAGCTGCGGCCACTTTGTTGATATCGTTTAGTAAGGATATTGGCCTGGTGTTTAGCATCTTCTGTGTATAGAAAGGGGAGCATATTGGATGCAATAGCTTCTCTTACACGGTGTAACAACAGTACAACATGTTGGTTGTCTGCTTTTGTATTAGGTGTTGGTGAGCTGTTGGCAACAGTCTCAGTAGCCTTGGGTCCATCAATATGAGGCAAAGAAAACCTTTGTAGGTGAAAAACTTTGTTCATATGATGTAATGGCAACAAGGTATGCCATGTGTGTAGTTGGTACAATGTTGTCTTGTACTGTTTAGTTATATGCCAAGGCAAGTCATCAAGGAGTGGCTCATTGCCTTCAAGCAGTGGTTGCAGACCAGTTGTCTGCTCCCCATGAATCTGAGCAACAATACGGTCAGAATCCATTTGGTCTTCAGTTGAAGTGGTCAATTGCTTCATGTAGAAAGCGTTGGTAGATAGACAAGTTGCTAAGTGGATATATTTTACCATTTCATTCTTAGCTAGTAGTCTTCGTTCAAATTGCTTCCGTCCAATTGACAAAGTTCTCCAGTCATCAATGTATGTCCAATAGAGGAAGTCTCTCACTGTCAATGTACAGTGACAAAGATCTATACCATTGGTTGTAGTTGTAGTGAGTCCATATGTGATTGTATCGTCACTTGAGCTCATTGTAGTTGTGCCATCAAAGTGAAGACTTCGGTTAGCTCTGCTACAAGCACATTGGTGGTATAGGCCTGGAGACCGCTCAATGATACTATCATTGTAGCTTGGCGATTCAGTGCCATGGCATGGGCTGCATCTATGCTTCCCAGCAAGTAGTAAGCTGCAGATTTGCCGGGCCCTGGTTTGGTGACTAGCACTAGATGAAGATACAAAGTTGGATGGCACCAATACTGTAATATCTATAGTAGTTATCATAGCTAGTTGAGTTGAGTCTTCCAAGTAGTGTTCCAAGTTCTTTTGGATGACTAGCTTGGGCAACCATGCAAAGTAGCTGCGAAGGCGCTCCCAGTCGCGTTCACGAGACTTCACAGCCGAGCTTGGGTTCTTCAGTTCAACCTCAGTTGGTTGTAACCCATGCTCAAAACTGTTGCAAGGTGGTGGACCATTTCTCCCATCAGGCTTTCGAGTATCATCATCAAAGCGCGCCTCTTGGGCTGAGGATTGCTGGTGAGATTGATACAACACCAGCTCAAAGCGCGCCTCTTGAGTTGAGGGTTGCTTGTGAGACTGATAGATCTCAAGCTCTGGCGGTGCAACTTGAGTTGCACTGGTGCGATCCAGGTTGATAGGATCTTCCGTGCTACGTTCAAGTCTAGCTAGTTCAGAAGTTGGTGGACGATGGACATCATGGAGTCCATCTATTGGATTCGCATAGGCAAAGGATTGAAAGAAGTCGATTGCACTATCTAAAGTAGAATGTCCATTCATAGTAGTAAAGGGTAAGGCTCTATTACAATTATGACTGTCTACTTGGTTGAAGGCCGGCTTGGCTTCTCCAGTTCCAATAGCCGTTGAGTCCAATCCATTTTGGTCATGATCAGTACAATGCTTAGGAATGAGCGTGGCATTTGGAATGTTAGCGATGCTCAATCCACGATTGATCAGATCAAAGTCGAGTGGCTCAAGGAAGTCAAGAGTACAGTCTAGAGTGTCTTCAAGGATGTCAAGAGTACAAACTAAAATAGATTCGTTAGTGACTATCTCATCTATTGTTTGGTCGGACTCTCTATCTGACTTGTTTCCACCATGTCCAGGAGAAAGAGCACTAGTAGCATCATCTCTCCCCATGCTCGTGTCCGGAAACTGTTGAAGCAAGTTATCTTCCAGTACAAAGTGAGTAAAGAAAGCAACAGCGTCCTCTAGAGTAGACTTCTTTATATTAGCTAGGGTTTGACTGTTACTCTCGCGGGCAGTCAGAGTATCATCGAAATGTACTCTTGGCGATGGAGGACAACCCAGCTCCCCATGAGGTGTCTTCCTAGCCTTATGGCGTGGGCTGCACCTCAGAATCGGTTTGTCTGAATCGAGTCTGAGGTCCTTGAAAGAATTGGCATCCAAAGGAGCTGACTCGATATTGTAGTTGACTGGTTGTCCTGGGTCAAACAGTACTGAAGGACGCTTACAAGCCTCATAGACCTCGAAACACTCAGGGATGGGTGAATCTTCTGGTGCTGCATCGAGGCCAAATAGATCAGCCATGTTACAGTCAAACCAGGTAAGGTCTTCAGATGTTCGATGGCACTGCTCGTACAGTCCATCAGTTGGAAGAACACAATTGAAATTCTCAAAATAATCAATAGTTCCATCTAGTTTAGGTTCCTTGAAAGAAGTAAGAGCTTTATGATTCTTAAGGACTCCTACAAGATCAAACGGACGTTCTTCATCTTCAGAATTGTAGTCGGGAACGGACTTTGCCCATTCTTCCATATCCTTGATCAAATGATCCAGTACACTTGGATGCCAATCAGCGTCAGAGGTGAGTACGACATGTGGAATGTCAGGACTACTCAGCTCACCATCTTTTGGTGGTCGCATTTGTAGGTATGGAAGGCCATTCCTGATGTCAAGTGGTAAGACGAAGCCATCTGGTGTTGTCAAGCGTTGCTGACCACCAGCTTTGGTAGACTTGTCGTCCACGACAATCTTGAAGTGTTCCATTTGACCACTGGACAGAATGGATTGACCCTTTCCAATGTAGGCTTGTTGGTGTATGATGGCATTGGCAGGTCCACGTTGGGTGTAGATTAATCCAGCCGAAGTGAGGATAGGGATATCAGTTACTTGGTGGTTGTCAATGCTTTGTACGTCAACAGTACGATTGGATTTGTGGATGATGCGGACATCATCTCCAGCAATGCCGCCATTGGCACCTCTATCAATCAAAGCTAGGTGTTTACAAGTGTTGACTTTCTGGATAGAATAGGTCATAGTATGGTTATTAACCGATCTATATTTTTCTCCATTGAATGTTAACTCGTGTTGCTTGGCTTCTTGTGGAGGTGTAGGCGGAGGACGCTTGGTAGTCGGTACGACAGCCAACTTATCAGACATGACACACTGTTGCTCCCCATTCTCCAAATCCATTGAGTACTCCTCAGTCCTATCTTGTTCAGGAAGAAGAGCATCAGAATCACTCCCCATGCTCGCTTCCGGCAACTGAAGGAGCAAGTCGTGGCTAGTGCTGTTGGCAGAGACACTACGGCCAAGATCGCCAATGTTTGGGTCCGATAAAGTTTGGTCCCAGTCAATGTTGGAGACAAGTGTGGCATTATCAATGCCATTGTCATTCAGGTCCATAGCAGTGGTGAAATCATCTGGTTGGTCAAGAGTCTCATCTTCAGAGGCTTCATTCAGAGTTAAAATAGTTTTACTACTCTTTAGGATGCCTACTCTATCAAATGGTCTCTCACCTTTCCCCGGTTTGTCCAGCCTGTCAATGTTGGGATCCAATAGAGTTTGGTCCCATTCAAGGTTGGGGTCGAATCTGACATCATGTGCAATGTAACCCTTGTTCAGTGTCGGTCTACTCATGGTGCTTTGTGCGCCAACAAGTTGTGTGGCACGTCTACCATTGGGTATATTGACACTGTCAGACATGCAAATGCTAGGTTGTAGAGCAGCAGAAAGGATAGATGTAGGACTAGTAGTGTCACTATACTGATTACTGGTCATGTCTACTGTAGCTTGGCGGTCTGATTCGTCGCTCATTGGCCATTGTAGCTCCCCATGTTTGGGTGCGGTGGCTAGATGGCTGTCTGGCTTTGTCTCCATCTGTGTTGGAAGGAGAGGATCAGGGGACGAGTCAATAGGTTTGCCATGATCAGGCTTCGATACAAGAGGTTGCGGTAAAGAAGAGTTATTAAAAACTATAAAATCACCACTACATTGATAATTTACGAATGCTTGGACGTCGATGTGCATGCAATTGATCGGGGTGATTGGATTGCGATGGACGTTTTGACGAAGATAAGCATACCCAAGTAAGGCCCGAAGAGTACCACAATGGGGCCGCTCAAGCTGGGTAAGCTGAGTTTGGCCAGTATCCACCCCGTATTGGTCGATGACGGGTGCATCATACTTCAATGCAAGGAGCTCATTCTCGTTGTAGGAGAGGAGGTGCATGAAGTGCAAGCATCCATCGCGACGAAGAGCACGCATGAGTGGGCTGTCTAGGGGCTCTCGAAAGAGGGTTGTGACAGCAAACTCAAGGCTTGCAAGGGTACGACCAGGTGGCGCGGTAGCATTGGCGGGCGTACCGGCAGTATTGCCAACAGTTGAAGTAGCAGGGCTGACAGGTTGGTTGGCAGCACCGGCAGGAGGAGCGGGTGTAGAGTTCATACCGCTCCAAGTAGTTGGTATTTCTGGTTTGTTGTTGTGGGGTGGAAAAGTAGGGGAAGAGTCCTCTCACGAGAGCGAAGACTCTAGGGACGATGCCTGTCCCAAAACTTCTTAGGTGCAAAGGTCGGTCGAGTAAATCCCTAACAAAAAGGGCTCGAGGAATTGACGTTCTGTACTAGTGGATACCCTACGGTCACACTAGTCCCAAGGATTGCTGGCAGGCTTTCCTGGTTTTCTTGAACGTCTTGCAGGTCAGAACAGAAGCGAAGGTCCCAACGAATTGGAACAAGGCGTGGTCTCTTTTCTATAGACTTTTAAACTCCCTTGACCTTCTTAAATCCGTTTCCGCCGTATTCAACAATCAGCAAAATGACCGACCGAAGTTGGTCGATTGCAGATGTGAATACGGAGACTTGTCTTCTGAGTCTGTAAGAGACTGGCTGCAGAAGACTACAAGAGGCTGAAAAAAACCCTCGACCTTTACGGGTATAGGCGTCCCGGTGCTCCAACGATCAACAAGTGCCCGGTCGAAAACTGGCTGGTTGTCAAGTGGAAAAAGGAAAAGCAGCACGCCGAAAGTCGTTGTGCACGCAACGACGATCAACTCCGGGGGTGCTGGGAAGGACTGCGGGAAGTTGTACTCACGAATGTACAAAATCCAGAACAAGTTTCAGTCGATTTAAAATAAAACCGATCTGTGTGCCGCTGTCTGTTATTAGGGACGAGAACCACCTCGTTTAATTGCAGTACAGCCGGGCAATGAACCTCACGAGCTGTCTTTGTGGTGGATTTCTCAACACCGGAAGCAAAAGACGACAAGTGGGGGAAGCACGGGTTCGGCGGATGCCCAGCGCTTAACTCCCTTCGGCTTCCAATAGGGCTGGAACACCGAAATATAGAACCACCGAAATAAAATAGGAACCAATACCCTTTTGTGCCGTTGGGTCTTCGCGTAGTCGTCAACAGTGATGGTTATGGTGATCCAAATAAAGGCATCAAAGTTGACTTGGTACTTGCGCACCAAAGATTTGCCAGTGTTGGTCTGCAATTTGTGGAGGAAGATGGTGTACATGAAGGCCTGCTGTTTCTGGAAGAGGTCCCGTTCGTCCACGGATTTGGGCACATAGGAGTGGTCCAAGACATTCAGTGTGTCATGGACGCGTGCGGTGGAACGAAAGGTTCGATGGAAGCTGTCCCACTCTTCATCAGTGTTGAGAGTCGGGTATGCGTCGGGATCGAGTTTCAAGCTCTTCTGGAACGAATCAGCGGGTGTACGACGATCAGGCTTAGATACAAGAGGTTGCGGTAAAGAAGAGTTATTAAAAACTATAAAATCACCACTACATTGATAATTTAGGAATGCTTGGACGTCGATGTGCATGCAATTGATCGGGGTGATTGGATCGCGATGGACGTTTTGACAAAGATAAGCATACCCAAGTAAGGCCCGAAGAGTACCACGATGGGGCCGCTCAAGCTGGGTAAGCTGAGTTTGGCCAGTATCCACCCCGTATTGGTCGATGACGGGTGCATCGTACTTCAATGCAAGGAGCTCATTCTCGTTGTAGGAGAGGAGGTGCATGAAGTGCAAGCATCCATCGCGACGAAGAGCACGCATGAGTGGGCTGTCTAGGGGCTCTCGAAAGAGGGTTGTGACAGCAAACTCAAGGCTTGCAAGGGTACGACCAGGTGGCGCGGTAGCATTGGCGGGCGTACCGGCAGTATTGCCAACAGTTGAAGTAGCAGGGCTGACAGGTTGGTTGGCAGCACCGGCAGGAGGAGCGGGTGTAGAGTTCATACCGCTCCAAGTAGTTGGCATTTCTGGTTTGTTGTTGTGGGGTGGAAAAGTAGGGGGAGAGTCCTCTCACAAGAGCGAAGACTGTAGGGACGATGCCTGTCCCAAAACTTCTTAGGTGCAAAGGTTGGTCAAGTAAATCCCTAACGAAAAGGGCTCGAGGAATTGACGTTCCGTACCAGTGGATACCCTACGGTCACACTAGTCCCAAGGATTGCCGGCAGGCTTTCCTGGTTTTCTTGAACGTCTTGCAGGTCAGAACAGAAGCGAAGGTCCCAACAAATTGGAACAAGGAGTGGTCTCTTTGCTATAGACTTTTAAACTCCCTTGACCTTCTTAAATCCGTTTACCGCCGTATTCAACAATCAGCAAAATGACCAACCGAAGTTGGTCAATTGCAGATGTGAATACGGAGACTTGTCTTCTGAGTCTGTAAGAGACTGGCTGCAGAAGACTACAAGAGGCTGGAAAAACCCCTCGACCTTTACGGGTATAGGCGTCCCGGTGCTCCAACAATCAACAAGTGCCCGGTCGAAAACTGGCTGGTTGTCAAGTGGAAAAAGGAAAAACAGCACGCCAAAAGTCGTTGTGCACGCAACGACGATCAACTCCGGGGGTGCTGGGAAGGACTGCGGGAAGTTGTACTCACGAATGTACAAAATCCAGAACAAGTTTCAGTCGATTTAAAATAAAACCGATCTGTGTGCCGCTGTCTGTTATTAGGGACGAGAACCACCTCGTTTAATTGCAGTACAGCCGGGCAATGAACCTCACGAGCTGTCTTTGTGGTGGATTTCTCAACACCGGAAGCAAAAGACGACAAGTGGGGGAAGCACGGGTTCGGCGGATGCCCAGCGCTTAACTCCCTTCGGCTTCCAATAGGGCTGGAACACCGAAATATAGAACCACCGAAATAAAATAGGAACCAATACCCTTTTGTGCCGTTGGGTCTTCGCGTAGTCGTCAACAGTGATGGTTATGGTGATCCAAATAAAGGCATCAAAGTTGACTTGGTACTTGCGCACCAAAGATTTGCCAGTGTTGGTCTGCAATTTGTGGAGGAAGATGGTGTACATGAAGGCCTGCTGTTTCTGGAAGAGGTCCCGTTCGTCCACGGATTTGGGCACATAGGAGTGGTCCAAGACATTCAGTGTGTCATGGACGCGTGCGGTGGAACAAAAGGTTCGATGGAAGCTGTCCCACTCTTCATCAGTGTTGAGAGTTGGGTATGTGTCGGGATCGAGTTTCAAGCTCTTCTGGAACGAATCAGCGGGTGTACGATGATCAGGCTTAGATACAAGAGGTTGTGGTAAAGAAGAGTTATTAAAAACTATAAAATCACCACTACATTGATAATTTAGGAATGCTTGGACGTCAATGTGCATGCAATTGATCGGGGTGATTGGATCGCAATGGACGTTTTGACGAAGATAAGCATACCCAAGTAAGGCCCGAACAGTACCACGATGGGGCCGCTCAAGCTGGGTAAGCTGAGTTTGGCCAGTATCCACCCCGTATTGGTCGATGACGGGTGCATCGTACTTCAATGCAAGGAGCTCATTCTCGTTGTAAGAGAGGAGGTGCATGAAGTGCAAGCATCCATTGCGACGAAGAGCACGCATGAGTGGGCTGTCTAGGGGCTCTTGAAAGAGGGTTGTGACAGCAAACTCAAGGCTTGCAAGGGTACGACCAGGTGGCGCGGTAGCATTGGCGGGCGTACCGGCAGTATTGCCAACAGTTGAAGTAGCAGGGCTGACAGGTTGGTTGGCAGCACCGGCAGGAGGAGCGGGTGTAGAGTTCATACCGCTCCAAGTAGTTGGTATTTCTGGTTTGTTGTTGTGGGGTGGAAAAGTAGGGGAAGAGTCCTCTCACGAGAGCGAAGACTCTAGGGACGATGCCTGTCCCAAAACTTCTTAGGTGCAAAGGTCGGTCGAGTAAATCCCTAACAAAAAGGGCTCGAGGAATTGACGTTCTGTACTAGTGGATACCCTACGGTCACACTAGTCCCAAGGATTGCTGGCAGGCTTTCCTGGTTTTCTTGAACGTCTTGCAGGTCAGAACAGAAGCGAAGGTCCCAACGAATTGGAACAAGGCGTGGTCTCTTTTCTATAGACTTTTAAACTCCCTTGACCTTCTTAAATCCGTTTCCGCCGTATTCAACAATCAGCAAAATGACCGACCGAAGTTGGTCGATTGCAGATGTGAATACGGAGACTTGTCTTCTGAGTCTGTAAGAGACTGGCTGCAGAAGACTACAAGAGGCTGAAAAAAACCCTCGACCTTTACGGGTATAGGCGTCCCGGTGCTCCAACGATCAACAAGTGCCCGGTCGAAAACTGGCTGGTTGTCAAGTGGAAAAAGGAAAAGCAGCACGCCGAAAGTCGTTGTGCACGCAACGACGATCAACTCCGGGGGTGCTGGGAAGGACTGCGGGAAGTTGTACTCACGGATGTACAAAATCCAGAACAAGTTTCAGTCGATTTAAAATAAAACCGATCTGTGTGCCGCTGTCTGTTATTAGGGACGAGAACCATCTCGTTTAATTGCAGTACAGCCGGGCAATGAACCTCACGAGCTGTCTTTGTGGTGGATTTCTCAACACCGGAAGCAAAAGACGACAAGTGGGGGAAGCACGGGTTCGGCGGATGCCCAGCGCTTAACTCCCTTCGGCTTCCAATAGGGCTGGAACACCGAAATATAGAACCACCGAAATAAAATAGGAACCAATACCCTTTTGTGCCGTTGGGTCTTCGCGTAGTCGTCAACAGTGATGGTTATGGTGATCCAAATAAAGGCATCAAAGTTGACTTGGTACTTGCGCACCAAAGATTTGCCAGTGTTGGTCTGCAATTTGTGGAGGAAGATGGTGTACATGAAGGCCTGCTGTTTCTGGAAGAGGTCCCGTTCGTCCACGGATTTGGGCACATAGGAGTGGTCCAAGACATTCAGTGTGTCATGGACGCGTGCGGTGGAACAAAAGGTTCGATGGAAGCTGTCCCACTCTTCATCAGTGTTGAGAGTTGGGTATGTGTCGGGATCGAGTTTCAAGCTCTTCTGGAACGAATCAGCGGGTGTACGATGATCAGGCTTAGATACAAGAGGTTGTGGTAAAGAAGAGTTATTAAAAACTATAAAATCACCACTACATTGATAATTTAGGAATGCTTGGACGTCAATGTGCATGCAATTGATCGGGGTGATTGGATCGCAATGGACGTTTTGACGAAGATAAGCATACCCAAGTAAGGCCCGAACAGTACCACGATGGGGCCGCTCAAGCTGGGTAAGCTGAGTTTGGCCAGTATCCACCCCGTATTGGTCGATGACGGGTGCATCGTACTTCAATGCAAGGAGCTCATTCTCGTTGTAAGAGAGGAGGTGCATGAAGTGCAAGCATCCATTGCGACGAAGAGCACGCATGAGTGGGCTGTCTAGGGGCTCTTGAAAGAGGGTTGTGACAGCAAACTCAAGGCTTGCAAGGGTACGACCAGGTGGCGCGGTAGCATTGGCGGGCGTACCGGCAGTATTGCCAACAGTTGAAGTAGCAGGGCTGACAGGTTGGTTGGCAGCACCGGCAGGAGGAGCGGGTGTAGAGTTCATACCGCTCCAAGTAGTTGGTATTTCTGGTTTGTTGTTGTGGGGTGGAAAAGTAGGGGAAGAGTCCTCTCACGAGAGCGAAGACTCTAGGGACGATGCCTGTCCCAAAACTTCTTAGGTGCAAAGGTCGGTCGAGTAAATCCCTAACAAAAAGGGCTCGAGGAATTGACGTTCTGTACTAGTGGATACCCTACGGTCACACTAGTCCCAAGGATTGCTGGCAGGCTTTCCTGGTTTTCTTGAACGTCTTGCAGGTCAGAACAGAAGCGAAGGTCCCAACGAATTGGAACAAGGCGTGGTCTCTTTTCTATAGACTTTTAAACTCCCTTGACCTTCTTAAATCCGTTTCCGCCGTATTCAACAATCAGCAAAATGACCGACCGAAGTTGGTCGATTGCAGATGTGAATACGGAGACTTGTCTTCTGAGTCTGTAAGAGACTGGCTGCAGAAGACTACAAGAGGCTGAAAAAAACCCTCGACCTTTACGGGTATAGGCGTCCCGGTGCTCCAACGATCAACAAGTGCCCGGTCGAAAACTGGCTGGTTGTCAAGTGGAAAAAGGAAAAGCAGCACGCCGAAAGTCGTTGTGCACGCAACGACGATCAACTCCGGGGGTGCTGGGAAGGACTGCGGGAAGTTGTACTCACGGATGTACAAAATCCAGAACAAGTTTCAGTCGATTTAAAATAAAACCGATCTGTGTGCCGCTGTCTGTTATTAGGGACGAGAACCATCTCGTTTAATTGCAGTACAGCCGGGCAATGAACCTCACGAGCTGTCTTTGTGGTGGATTTCTCAACACCGGAAGCAAAAGACGACAAGTGGGGGAAGCACGGGTTCGGCGGATGCCCAGCGCTTAACTCCCTTCGGCTTCCAATAGGGCTGGAACACCGAAATATAGAACCACCGAAATATAGAACCACCGAAATAAAATAGGAACCAATACCCTTTTGTGCCGTTGGGTCTTCGCGTAGTCGTCAACAGTGATGGTTATGGTGATCCAAATAAAGTTTAGTCGACTTTGAAACGCGGCAGCTATAAAACCTTTGAGATTGATAAACCAGAGGAAAGAGGTAAACTCTGGTCGTCGACTGTAGGTGTCGGAAAGGACTGGGCCAGATCGCAAGTTTGGGTGTTGCGGTGGGCCGAAATGCCGATGAAGTGGCAAAAGCTTGTAAATGTGCTTCTGAAGGAAGCAGAGGTCATTTTTCTGTGGAAAAAACGGCGGCAGTTAGCTGATGGTGCGTAACTGCGACTGTTAATCTGACAGAATATAATTATTCTTGGGTGAACGCTCGAGATTACACTAGAAGATAAGATATCAATTCAAGGTAAACAAAACACTGCAGGTGTTGGCTATCGAAGGACGGACTGATCGGAACGCCCAAGTACGTATGCAAAGAAGGTACAGTAGCAGGACAGTGGAAAGCTACGTACCAAAGAGGTTGTGAAAGAAGTTGGTGAAGGAGCTGCAGCTCAGTTGCAGCTCATTCCTTTTGAAAAGACTGCTCTGTATTTGACAGAGTGAATTTGAAGTCTAGGAATAGATAGTTATTAAGATTACCCTAGTCCCACCTCACCCTTGGAGGAAACCAGCGCTTGCGCTGGGGGATTGGGGGCCAACAGCTAGTAACAACTGTCAGCCCAAAAACATCATTGAAACTCTTTTAGGCCCAATTGGAGTCTGCGAAATCCAAAGCGATTGAGAAGGATGAGCAATCGCGACACGATGAGTCGTTCGGGAATTGACGAACAGTTGATGCGCTTGGTGCGCAAAGTTCCAACTGTTCTCATCCGACGACACGTCATCATATCTATTTTACTATTAATTACTATAAGACCCATAAGACTGCTAACGTACAAATCGTATTGGTCCAAGTCATGAAACCCGTTCTTGATACAATTCTGTCATAGTGCTCAAGTAAGGTGTTCCTGCCACACCTTCCAGTGGTTCCTGTTGGGCCGGACAGTGCGAGGCCATTGATATGACAACCGATATATATAACTGAATCATTAATTGGTATTATGCTACTTCTAGAGTATCCAACTGCCGGTGTAATACGGCGGTAGAGGCCAGGAACTAGGTTACTTTTGGTCAACAAAGTTTGAACCACGTGGAGGCGTTCAATAGAGGAACGTTGCTTGCAAGTCGAAAGTGTCAAGGGACGATCGGCTCTCCCACGCAAGGTGGGGTGGAGAATATGTATGTGTTAGACTGGGGTACGTGTGGCTTGTGATGTACCAGTACCAGAATCACTTTGGTAAATATGTAGACAAGTAAGTCAGGGGGCTGCTGGGCGAGGAGTAGGGTGGGTCAGTTCCCACATCAATCATCGCCTGCCTGCAAGAGATCGTCTGATTTTGCAGCGGGCTTCGGAGATGACGAGGACCCATTCCTCCTTGTCCGCCAGGTGGAGTTGGAGGACGTCCACAAGGCGGGATCGACGGATGACAGGGCGAAGGTCTCGAGGTGGGTCGCGAGGACCCATGTCAAACTCTTTGTGTATGCGTTGATCGAGAGCAGTTGCACGCTGTTGGTTGACGATGTTGTCGTCAGAATGAAAGACATCATTGCGATGCTTCCACATGCCTTTACCAATAAGGATGAGCTGTTGAGATAGATTGGCAGCCCAGCGATTACCGGATCGGCGACTACCGCGAGAGCGGTAGAATTGTTGCTGGAGGTCGGCCCAGCCGTGGACAAGAAGGCCTTCAAGGAGACATTGGGGGCCAAGGCGGAGTTGGGCCTCACAGACTTGGGTGAGGGCGGAAGAAGACATTCCGTGTAGGCGGTACCACGGAGTCTCTGTTTGAGGCTGGTTGTGAGGGGTGCGGATGGTGCGAAGGAGGGCCCCGAGGAATTGGGCAATGGGTGGAGCAGTGGTGGTGGACTGGAACCATTCTTGGAGTTCTTGGAGTAGGAGCTGCCACTGGGTCTTGGCCCGATCGGAAGGGCAGCGGGGGACATGTAGGTGGTCTTCCTCCAGGCTGCACAAGGGGCATCGGTTCTCGGAGTCGAGGCCCCATCATTTACGGAACTTGCCGACGCCGCACATCCCAACGGTGTGTTTTGTGATGAAGCGCTGTACGGCGGGCTTCAGAGACTTCATCGCTCGGTGCACGATCGGCCAGTCCACCGATCGGAAGTGTTTGGGAGCGAGGCGGCCTTTGGCTGCCCAGTATTCCATCAATTACGGCAGGACAACGGCTTTGTCCACCGATTCCAAGGCCAGGCAGGAGACCTTCTTGTTGTTGATGTAGATCGCACAGGGTTCGGAGAAGAACTTGGGATTGGTGGCGATCGTGTCCTTGGTGGCGATCAGCTTGTCGGCGTAGCCCTGGGCAATGTCGTCCACCTCAGAGTTCCGTAGTTCCCACCAAGACATCTGTCGCCATGTCTTGGTTTGGTCAGCATGGCCACCCACATGCTGTTCGGCCCAGGATATGTTGGAAACTCGGAGGGCCTCGCGGATGGAGGACAAGAGATCGAAGTGTGGGGCGGTGGGGGTGGGGGACAGCGGCCAAGTCGAGAAGGCCTGGCAAAGCGCGGCAATCCCATCACATGCCACACGGACTTGTGGCTTGGCGAGGGACTGTAGGCGTAGGCGGAGTCAAGAAGCCACCAAAATACCAGCTAACAGACCAATAAGTTCACTCCGGTATGCACTCTGATCCTCTTGTTTACCAGGTGTACGGAGCTGGACAGCGGCTGTGCCCACTTGATGCTTGAAGGAGCCATCGCCAGGTCCAGCGGTCTAGCGAATCAGACCACGGTCCGAGGGGCTGCAACAATCGGCGACGGCGGCTGTAGGGGCGGAGGACAGCTTGAGAGAGGACGCGTCGCCATAGGTCCCAGTGAGAGGGGCC
>CAKOGP040001885.1:0-14824 GCA_933822405.4 Cylindrotheca closterium
ATGTCTTTTGCCAGTCAAAGAAGTCGGCTAGGAGTCAGACAGACGACTGTCAATCCACTTGACCGATCAAACAGTCCTGGCAGGCGCGTGGCCGGCCGGCAACATTTGGGTCGCTCTAACAGGGTCGAAAACTATGCGGACGTCAGCTGACTTCTGCAAAACATCTTACAAAACTAATACTGCGATAATAATATCTGATCAAACACTACGATGCACCATTCCTTGTTTGGGTTAGTAGGGATTTATCAAAACGTTTTCTCTAAAACAAATTAGATATAGTAAGAAGTAACAATGGCACCATATCATTAGTATGCCAACAACCAACTCGTCTGGTGGCAAACCAAAGGTAAAGTAGGCTCTGACATCTCTGAAAATGCCCGAAACTAGATCCTTTGCAGTAGGGGTCTGTGACAGAAAAAAATGAAGAATAGACCAATAGACTTAAAGCCTATAGTGCGACTGCTATTTCACAAGAAGATAAAGATCAATCCAGGTAAAACAACATGCAGTGAGAAAAGCGATCGTTGATCACTTTTCCACGCAAATCTCTAGAATTATCACAGAACGCTGATGACACAGCCTTCTCTACGCTAAATTAATGGCGTGTAGTGGTTTGTGCAGGTGCAAAGCGTGCGACGCACAGGCTACACTTCAACCTGGGAATCCTATAGGTCGAGTCACGAGTCCCGTTCCTATTAGAATTCTGTCACTCCCCAAATGGGGCGAAGTGAGGACCTAGTTCTCTTGATCAGCATTATCTCCAGGCCAGAAGAACATTAAATTTATTGTAGTGACAGAATTGTATCCAGAATGGATTTTGTGATACGGACCAATACGATTCGTATGTTAGCGGTCTTATGGGTCTTATAGTGATTAGTAGTAAAATAGATATGATGACGTGTCATCGGATGAGAACAGTTGGAACTTTGCGCATCAAGCGCATCAACTGTTCGTCAATTCCCGATCAACTCATCGCATCATGTTTTGTTTACCTTGAATTGATATATTATCATCTAGTGTAATCTTGAGCGTTCCCCCAAGAATAATAATATTCTGTCAGATTAACAGTCGCAGTTACGCACCATCAGCTAACTGCCGCCCTTTTTTCCACAGAAAAACGTCCTCTGCTTCCCTCAGAAGCAATTTCACAAGTCTCTGCCAATTCATTGGCATTTCGGCCCATTGCAACACCCACACTTGCGATCTGGCCCAGTCCTTTCCGACACCTACAGTCAAAGACCAGAGTTTTACCTCTTTTCCTCTGGTTTATCAATCTCAAAGGTTTTATAGCTGCCGCGTTTCAAAGTCGACTGAACAGCTCTATTGGAAACTGAAAGGAGTCAAGCGCTGGGCATCCGTCGAACCGTGCTTCCCCCACTTGTCGTCTTTTGCTTCTGGTGTTGAGAAATCCACCACAAGACAACTCGTGAGGTTCATTGCCCGGCTGTACTGCAATTAAATGAGGTGGTTCTCGTCCCTAAAACCAGACAGCGGCACACAGATCGATTTATTTTAATTGACTGAAACTTGTTCTGGATTTTGTACGCTTTTGAGTACAGTTTCCCGCAGTTCTTCCCAGCACCCCCGGAGTTGATCGTCGTTGCGTGCACAACAACTTTCGGCGTGCTGCATTCTCTTTTCCACCTGACAACCAGCCAGTTTTCCACCGGGCACTTGTTAGTCGTTGGAGCACCAGGACGCCTATACCCGTAAAGGTCAAGGGGTTTCATCCAGCCCCTTGTAGTCTTCTGCAGTCAGTCTCCTGCAGACTCAGAAGACCAATCTCGTTTTTGCACCTGCAATCGACCAACTTCGCTTAGATCCTTTTCACTTTGCTGGTTGTTGGGTACAGCGGTAACCGGATCTACGAAGGTCAAGGGAGATTAAAAGTCCATAAAACACGGACGACTCCTTGTTCCAATTTTTTTGGGGACCTTCATTTCTGTCCTGGCCTGCACTGACATCCAAGAAAACCGGGAAAGCCTCACAGCAATCCTTGGGGCTAGTGTGACCGTAGGGAATTCACTAGTTTGGAACGTCGACATATTTGAGCCCTTCTCTTTTAGGGAATCACTCGACCGACCTTTGCGCTAAGAAGTTTTGGGACAGGCCTCGTCCCTAGAGTTTTCGCTCTTGTGAGAAGACTCTTCCCTTACCTTTTCGCCCTCAACAACAAACCAGACATGCCAACTACTCGGAGCGGTACAAACTCTACACCTGCTCCTACTGCTGGTGCTGCCAATCAACCGGTCAGCCCTGCAACTCCAACTGTTGGCACCACTGTCGGTACACCTGCCAATGCTACCGTACAACCTGGTGTTACTTTTGCAAGCCTAGAGTTTGCTGTCACGACCCTCTTTTGAGCGTCTCTCGACAGTCCACTCATGCTTGCTCTTTGTTGTGATGGATGTATTAACTTCATGGACCTCCTCTCTTACAGTGAGGCTGAGCTCCTGGAACTGAAGTACAATGCACCCATTCTTGACGCACAAGGGGTGGATACTGGCCAAACTCAGCTTACTCAGCTTGAGCGGCCCCATCGTGGTACTCTCCGGGCTTTACTTGGGTTTGCTTACCTTTGTCAAAACGTCCATTGCGATCCGATCACCCCGATCAATTGCATGAACATCGACGTACAAGCATTCCTGAATTATCAATGTTGTGGTGACTTTATAGTTTTTAATAACTCTCCTTTACCACAACCTCTTGTATCTAAGCCTGATCGTCGTACACCTGCTGATTCGTTCCAGAAGAGCTTGAAACTCGATCCTGAAGCATACCCAACTCTCAACACTGATGAAGAGTGGGACAGCTTCCATCGAACCTTTAGTTCCACTGCACGTGTCCATAACACACTGAACGTATTGGATCACTGCTATGTGCCCAAATCTGTGGACGAACGGGACCTCGTCCAGAAACAGCAGGTCTTCATGTACACCATCTTCCTGCACAAGTTGCAGACCAACACTGGCAAATTTTTGGTGCAAAAGTACCAAGAGACCTTCAACGCCCAGCAGATCTGGGCTGAGCTCTCCGACCACTGTACTACATCTGCAGTGGCCGAAACGCAAGCTAGTGATTTGATGACTTGGTTGACTACCAAGAGACTCATCAAATCGGACTGGACCGGCAAACATGAGGCCTTTGTCCTCAATTGGCTGGAACAAGCTCGTACCTACAACGAACTCGCTACTGACAAAATGGCCGACTCACAGCTTTGTATACTACTTCGGAATGCCATCCAACCGACTCCGCATCTGCGACAGCTCAAGACTAATTCTAGACTCTTGTCCGCGCAGACCGGTAAGTGGTTGGCCTACCTCCAGTACATTGAGCTTGTCAAACAAGCGGCTCTGCAACATGATAGAGCCATGGAAGGAAAGACCATTGCCCATGGTAATCGTGAGCACTGCTCCACGATAGCTACAATCTAGATAACAATTACATAGATGATTCTGTTACTCCTGATTTTGACTTGGACACTGATCGACGTATTATTGAAGTCTTCCAAGCCACTTCTCATTGTCCCACACGTCCTAGACTTGACAATGCTACCTGGCAGCAACTGGATGACCAAGCTTGTCGTGCCTGGCACCAACTCCCAGACGCGGCCAAGGCCACCATCCTCAAGGGCACGTCCTCAACCCCACCAACTGGGCCTCCAGACAGTCATCTAGCCACCGTACGCAACACATTTGCACCCAAACATGGGGAGCTACAACGGCCAATGAGCGAGGAATCAGACCGCCAAGCTACAGTAGACGTGATCAGTTATCAGTATAGTGACACTACTAGTCCTACTACTATTGTTTCTTCCGCTCTACCACCTAGTATTCGCGCGTCTGACGGTGTCAATATACTCAATGGTAGTAGCGCCACCCAACTTGTTGGCACACAAAACACCATGAGTAGACCGACACTAAACAAGCGTGACATTGCACATGATGTCATACTCGACTCCAACCTTGAATGGGACCAAACTCTATTGGATCCCAACATTAACAAGCTGGACGAACAGGGCAAAGGTGAGAGACCGTTTGATAGAGTAGGCATCCTAAAGAGTAATAAAACTATTTTAACTCTGAATGAAGCCTCTGACAATGAGACTCTCGACTGACTAGATGATTTCGACACTGCTATGGCAATGCCATACTTGTGCCACACTCGTCTCCAACCTTGACTAGGACCAAACTTTATTGGACCCAAACATTGGCGATCTTGGCCGTAGTGTCTCTGCCGACAGCACTAGCCACGGCTTGCTCCTTCAGTTGCCGGAAGCCAACATGGGGAGTGATTCTGATGCTCTTCTTCCTTAACAAAATGAGACTGACGAATACCCAGTGGATTTGGACAATGGGGAGTGACAGTCGAACCAAGCAGATGTCCACAGTAGTAGTGGTAGTCGAACGCTAACTACTATAAAGAAGTCTACTCTAGAGGATGCTACTGCTTTCTTTCCTGACTTTGTACTGGAAGACGACTTGCTCCAATAGTTGCAGGGTACAAGTATGGGGAGAGATGATGCTACAAGTGCTCTTCCTCCTGTACATGATGGAAACAAGTCAGATAGAGAGTCCGACCAAACAATAGATAAGATAGCCACTAATGAATCTATTTTAGTTTGTACTCTTGGGATCCTTGAAGCTACCCTGGATTGTACTCTTGACTCCCTTGGGCCACTCGACTTTGATCTGATTGATCATGGATTGAGCACCGCTAACATTCCAAATGCCAAGCTCATTCCTAAGCATTGAACTGATCACGACCAAAGTGTATTGGACTCCACCACAATTGGAACTGAAGAAGCCAAGCCGACATTCAAACAAGTAGATAGTCATAATTGTAATAGAGCCTTACTCTTTACTACTATGAACGGCACCTCTGCTTTAGATTGTGCGATCGACTTCTTCCAATCCTTTGTCTATGCAAATCCAATAGATGGACTTCATGAAGTCCATCATTCGCCAACTTCTGAACTAGGCTAGACTTGAACGTAGCATGGAAGATCCTATCAACCTGGATTGCACCAGTGCAACTCAAGTCGCACCGCCAGAGCTTGTGGTCTATCAGTCTCACAAGCAACCCTCAACTCAAGAGGCGCGCTTTGAGCTGATGTCGTATCAATCTCACAAGCAATCCTCAACCCAAGAGGCACGCTTTGATGATGATAATCGAAAGCCTTACGGGAGAAATGGTCCACCACCTTGCAATAGCTTTGAGCACGGATTACAACCAACTGAGGTTGAACTGAAGGACCCAAGCTCGGCTGTGAAGTCTTGTGAACGTGATTGGGAACGCCTTCGCAGCTACTTTGCATGGTTGCCCAAGCTAGTCATCCAGAAGAACTCGGAACACTACATGGAAGACTCAACTCAACTAGCTACGATAACTACTATAGATATTACAGTACTGGCGCCATCCAACTTTGTATCTACTTCTAGAGCTAGGCACCAAATCCGAGCCCCGCAAATCTGCAGCTTCCTACTTGCTGGAAAGCACAGATGCAGCACACACCATGGTACTGAATCGCCAACCTACAATGATAGTATCATTGAGCGGTCTCCAGGCCTATACCACCTTTGTGCTTGTAGCGGAGCTAACCAAAGTCTTGACTTCGATTGCACAGGCACACATGAGTTTGCTACAACTACAACCAATGGTATAGATCTTTATCACTGTGCATTGGCAGTGAATGACTCCCTCCATTGGACATATATTGATGACTGGCAAACTTTGCCAAAGTGTCAGCATCAACATCCAATTGGACGAAAGCAATTTGAAATAAGACTACTAGCTAAAACTAAAATGGTAAAAATCATCCACTTAGCAACTACCAACGCTTTCTACATGAAGCAGTTGACCGCTTCAACTGAAGACCAAATGGATTCTGACCATATTGTTGCTCAGATTCATGGGGACCAGACAACTGGTCTGCAACCACTGCTCAAAGGCAATGAGCCACACCTTGATGTTTTGCCTCGGCATATAACTAAACGGTATAAGACGACATTGTACCACCTACACATATGTCATGCCTTGTTGCCATTAAGTCATGTGAACGAAGTTTTTCACCTGAAAAGGTTTTCTTCGCCTCATATTGATGGAACCAAGACTACTGAGACTGTTACCAACAGCCCATCAAGACCTAATACAAAACCGCACAAGCGACATGTTGTACTGTCGTTCCACCGTGTAAGAGAGGCTATTGCATCCAATACGCTCTCCTTTCTACACATCAAAGGTGCTAAACACCCGGCAAATATCCTTAGCAAAAGATATCAACAAATATGGCTACAGCTACGTCCACTACTTTCCTGAGTAGATGACACAACTGAGGAGGATTAGGTCCTCACTCACTCACCCATTTGGGGAGTGACAGAATTGTATCAAGAACCGGTTTTGTGATACGGATCAATACGATTTGTACGTTAGCGGTCTTATGGATATAATAGTAATTAATAGTAAAATAGATATGATGACATGTCGTCGGATGAGAAGAGTTAGTACTTTGTGCCTCAAGCGCACCAACAGTTTGTCAATTCCCGATCGAATCATCATGTCATGTTTTGTTTACCTTGAATTGATTATCATCTTCTTTTAGACTTACGAGCTTTCCCCCCAAGAATAATAATATTCTGTCAGAAGACTTGCCAGATCTTGCTACTGAAGAAGATTGAGGTATGCAGTTGATTCAAAGCTGCAGAAAAGAAAGGGGTTCATTTGGATTGCTCGATCACGTCATCATGGACAGTGGTTGCACAAACACCACCATTTGTAATGGTGAGCTCATGCATGGACTATGTCAAGCTTAGAAAGAGCTCAATATGCACCCTAAAGTGGGCAGAGTGAGGACCTAGTCCTCTTGATCAGCATTATCTCCAGACCAGAGGAACATTAAAGTTCATTGTAGTGACAGAATTGTATCAAGAACGGGTTTTGTGATACGGACCAATACAATTCATATGTTAGCGGTCTTTTGGGTCTTATAGTAATTAAAATAGTAAAATAGAAATGATGATGTGTCGTTGGATGAGAACAGTTGGAACTTTGCGCATCAAGCGCATCAACTGTTTGTCAATTCCCAATTGACTCATTGCGTCCTGTTTTGTTTACCTTGAATTGATATATTATCATGTAGTGTAATCTTGAGCGTTCCCCCAAGAATAATAATATTCTGTCAGTAGTGTTTTTGCTGATGGCCCCAATGCTTGCTGAGAATATCAGCTGGGTTGAGGGCACCATCTAAAAGATAGCATGTTGAATGCTACCGCTTCTCTCACACAGTGAAATGACAACGTGACAGTTCGTTAATGTAGCTTAGCTTAATGTGGGGAAGAACTGTTCACAACAGATTCATTGTCACCAAACATGTAGCTTTGACCTTTGTTTGGCACACCAAGGTACCTCAAGGTCTGTCAAAGATCCATGATCTGTTTGACACAGGTTTGATGGCTACAAACTTAGAACCATGAGTAGCAGTCTCAACAGTTGACTGCTACTTAGAGAAGAAATCAATTGGGGTTCCATTCAACATATGATGGATAATACCAAATAAAGGTCACCGTGCTATTAGATACGCACGCATAGTGTGTATGCAGTAATGTACAGGATCGGTGATGGACCACACACATCATCACAACTTTCTAGATTTCCTTTTACAAACGTCTATCAACTTTCCTTTACCTTTATCATCCTCCTAGTAAGTCTATTGCTACACAACGTCTTTTACATTGTTTATCACGACCCAATAGCTATGAAAGAAAAAGCTATTCAATGAAATGCATTCAAATGAACGAAATATGAATACGAATACTGCAATATTTTTTAATATGTGCAAAGCCGATTTTGATCGTGTCAATGGTGCTACATCACCGGTTTTGACCATGTAAAACTGTCAAAGGTGTAACGAATGCAACACCAATACGAACGAACTAACTAAGGAATCACTTTTATAGGCAAAATGGCCGCCGCAATTCCTGTTTTTACGATCTATGATGCCATGATTTTATGTCAAATCCCTGACACTGGGAATTTCCAAGGACAAACTGACGCTCAACGTATGGCAGAAGAGCTCTTTGACAACAATTTTGGCACTGCCATGACCAAGTCAATCAAGCAGGTCAACATGGACCTTGCAACGCTTGCATCCTTGACCGCTGTGCAAGGACGAATTGTGTCAAGACCAAGGGCTCAAGACCGAATCAGAGCATTTGTACAGTGGGTTCGCGATGAAATTCGGATGGGCAGGAATCCTGCACAACACCCTTTCCCAGCTGGAGATACATCTACTCTGCTGCAGCGATTGAACTTCCATCAAAAGTATGTCAAAGATTCTAAAACTTTAATTGACAATACGGTTCCACCCAAGTGGAGCAAAGAACAACAATGGAAGCAATGGGTCAAGCTGCTCCGTGACCACCTCCGCGCATATATCGGTGTCAATGGCATCCCCCTTGTTTATGTGGTCCGCGAGAATGCAGCTCAAGACCCAACACCACAAGACGATTTTCTTGACAATTACATCAACATGGCTCTACTTGTTGGAACCGCCTTTATTGTGGATAACAAACAGGTGTTGGCTCTGCTGAACAAATTTATCATGGGTTGTTCTGAAGCTGAAATGGTAATACAGGCGCTCAATACTACTACTGATGATAGAGCTGCTTTCTTTGCATTGAAGGCATTTTATGAAGGTGAAGGCATTTTCGCTCATGATGTCATGGCAGCGAAAACATCATTGCAACACTTTTCTATGCAGGAGAAAAATGTCCAGCTATGTACTGGCAGAAATTTGAACAAATATTAAATAATGCCTATGCAACCATGCATCACGAATACGGACGTGTAATGTATACTGACATTATGAAGCTACAATCTCTCCAACAAAGAATCAAAGCTGACTTCTTGTCACAGACAAAAGCGGCAATTGAAGCTAACATGCATGCTATTCCCATGACTATGTCATATGATCAAGCCATGCGAATGTACCGTTCCAAGGTGTCAGAAAAATTCCCTCCAGCTTCCGTAGCTGCCGTTGCTTGGGGGCGACACGTCAGAGAGAACAATCGAAACACACGTGGGGGAGGACGTGGCGGCGGACGTGGACAAGGTGGTCGCAACCACCACAACAATTCCCGCAATAACCGCCGTTACAATGGAAATCGTCAACAACATCCGGACGAACGCAATATCACTTTGAGTGATGGAAAAGTCATCAAGTACCATCCGAGTTACAACTTTTCTTGTGAACACTTGGACCTGATGACACAAGACCAACGCAATACAATGACGGCTGAAAGGACAGCTTATCGCAATCAAAACAAAAATAACCAGGACAATGCTAGTACCAACGAGAATACAAGAAATATAGCCGCACTGAATTCTCTGGTTGGAGATTTGACCAACCGTTTGACTGTACCAACCGAAATCACACAAGATACTGCTGATACTCAAATCTCCCAAGTCACTACTGGCACCAACGGGCGCTCCATTATTGGAGGACGTCTACAACAAGCCCAACAGCGCCAAAATGGAGGAAGTGGGAGTAATATCTGACTACTACCTGTCAGCCGCAGCATCACCCAAGTTTCATGGATTGTTTGTGTCATCTCCAAATACTCAGCAACGCAAAGACTTGGTGTCCAAGAACCTGTGGCTGGCACTTACGCCGACAATGAAATGGACACAAACGCTGACACTTGTTGCTTGAGCAGCAATTTCATCATTACTGCTTACACACAACGCTCAGCGGATGTGTACGCTTATGATTCAACTCTACCGCCAATGCATGTTCCAATTGTTTCAGGGGCGACAGCATATGATTGTCCAGAAACCGGTTCTACTTTTATTTTGATCATAAACGAAGCGCTCTACTATGGAAACAAGTTGGACCACTCCTTGTTCAACCCAAATCAGATTCAAAGTTACGGTACTCCTCTTTGGAACAACCCATACAATGATGTGCATGAAATTGGGATTGAGGCTACGGACTTGTTCACACCACTACTATCAAGGGGCACCAAGCTACTCTTTGGCACACGTGCTCCCACTAAGCAGGAACTTGAAAAGTGCCATCATAATGAGCTCACAAGTAAAGTGCCATGGGAGCCGTCAACTGTACAACTTGGGAAACTCTCAACGCGACGAAATATTCCTTTTGAAGATCCACGATCAAATGAATCTGAAATGCGCAGTTTAGATCCTGTGCAACACAACTTACAACAATGGCGTGTTGTACAACAAATCAATGCAACTGCTGATAGGTTTCAAGATGTTCCAGTCCGGCCATCATTTGTATCAACTGAACGGCACTCCAAAGTCACCGCAGAGAATCTTTCTGAACGCTTGGGAATCAGCATTGGTCAAGCAAGAGCTACATTAAACATAACCCTGCAACGTGGAACCAGATCAGCTATTATGCCACTTGCAAGGACATATTGAGCCAATCGGATGTTTGAACGTCCACAATTGAAGGGAAAATTTTCTACTGATACTGCCTACTTCAAACGAACTTCTCTTTGTGGTAACATTGCCAGCCAGGTATACTTTCACAAATGTGGGTTTTACAGTTGTCACCACTTGCAGAAAGTAAATGATGTACAGGTTGGACCAACCTTGAACAAGTTCATTTTCAAATATGGTATACCGGATCACCTTACGATGGATGGTGCACCTGTCCAGATTGGACGGAAGACTACATTTATGGATACAATTTGTCAATGCAATATCGACCATCACATTTCCAAACCTTGCACTCCAAAGAAAAACCCGGCTGAAGGTGGAATTTGAGAGTTGAAACGGAGGTATTACCGATTGATCATCAAACACGGTATCCCTGAACGTCTTTGGGACTTTGTCTTGGACTACGTGGTTGACACAATGAATGTTACTATCAATTATTCAAAGTGCTCTGATGGTCGGGTACCTTTAGAAATTATAACTGGAATCACACCAGAAATCACTGAATATCTGGATTTCACGATATATGGTTGGGTGTTCTTTCGCAGCGATGGCGGCTTGGGAGTCAACCACATTGGACGATGGCTTGGAGTTTCGCACCGTGTGGGACCCATGATGACATATTGGGTTCTCCCAAAGAGCGGTATCCCCATTTCCGTAGATACTGTCCAAATGGTAACCAACGCTGAACAGCAAACTGATTCCGTCAAACAACAGATGCAACGTTGGACAGCTGATGTCTCCAAGATAGTTGACGCCAAATCTACATACATCAACTGGGGGAAGGAAGAGATTCCTCATCAAATGATGTTCGATTTTGACGACAAGGATGACGAACTTATGCGCAACTTTGGTATGCTCATCAACCCAGAGACGCTGGAAGATGGCGACTTTGAGGGGACTGAAGAAGCTGCAGATGACCTTGATGCCCAAGATTATACCAACATGGAGATTGGTTTACGGCGAGGCGCAGAAGGCAAACTCCAAAGGGCAAAGGTGAAACGACGGATAGTGGATGAAAATGGAAGACCAATTGGCGTCGCCAGCTCCATCCAATTGCTTGACACAAGACAATATGAAGTGGAGTATGCAGATGGCGGTACTGAAATATTCGCAGCCAAAATCCTTGCTGAGAATTTGCTTGCACAGGTTGACAAACACGGACACAAGCACCAACTGATGGAGGAGATTTCAGACCACCGTAAAAATGCTAAGGCAATCACAAAGAGTGCGGGATCAATGCTCCTCCCTAGTGGACAGACTCGAAAGCGCCAAACAACTGCTGGCTGGGAACTTCATGTGATCTGGAAGGACGGATCATTCAATTGGGTAACACTGAAAGACATGAAAGAATCCTTTCCCCTTGAGGTTGCAGATTATGCCAAGTTAAAGGCTATTGAAGATGAACCAGCATTTGCATGGTGGGTCCCACATGTACACAAAACGCGTGATCGTTTTATAAGCAAGGTCAAATCAAAATATTGGGAACGGACCCACAAATACGGTATCTGCATCCCAAAATCTGTCAAGGAGGCTATTCAAATTGATCGAGAAAATGGTGATACCTTGTGGCAAGATGCCATCAAAATGGAAATGAAAAACAATCAAGTTGCCTTTGACGAATTTGGCGGGGACATCAAAAAGCTAATTGGATACAAACGCATCACTGGTCACATGGTATTTGATGTCAAACTTGGTGAAAACTTCCGACAAAAGGCTCAATATTGCGCTGATGGACACAAAACAGAAGCGCCAGCAGCAGTGACATACAGCACTGTGGTAGCCCAAGATTCTGTGCGAATATTACTCACCATTGCAGCATTGAATGGTTTGGATGTCCAGTGCGCTGACATTCAAAATGCTTTCCTCACCGCACCCAATCTTGAAAAGTGTTACATGATTGCGGGCCCTGAATTTGGAGACAAGGAGGGCAAAACATTCATTGTTAGGCGAGCATTACATGGTTTGAAATCTGCTGCGTTAGCATTCAGGTCCCACCTTGCAGAGACATTGGAGAACTTGGGATTTTACTCATCATATGCTGATCCCAATGTTTGGATGCAAACAGCTATCAAACTAGACGGGGAAGAATACTACGAATATATTTTGTGCTATGTTGATGACATCTTGTGCATGTCTGAAACGCTAAAGATGATATGGAGCAGATAAGCTACAAATTCAAGTTCAAGAAGGACAAGATTGAACAGCCTGAAAGCTATCTTGGAGCGGGTGTCAAAAGAAAGGTTTTAGACGGTCAGCACATGTGGACTATGTCCAGTTATGATTATGTTACAGCTGCTGTGAAGAATGTCAAAGCAACCCTGAAAGACAATCAGAGGTGGAACTTACCAAAGAAAGCCGTCACTCCAATGAATAGCGATTATACACCAGAGCTAGACGATTCAAGTGAGTTAAACGCACATGACCACACATACTTTCAAGAATTGATTGGGGTCTTAAGGTGGGCCACGGAGATCAGACGCGTTGATATTCTACTGAAAGTTTCTCTTTTGAGTCAATACCAGGCAGGGCCAAGGGAAGGACACATGGAACAATTGTTGCAGATTTTTGCCTACTTGGATCAACACCCAAAGATGACCCTATACTTTGATTGGAGAATCCCAAACGCAGATTTTTTTGGAGTCAAGTCATCGTACAAAGAGTTCCGTACTCTATACAGAGATGCTGAGGAACAATTGCCATCGAACATGCCAAAACCAAGAGGTAGGCGAGTGGGAAGCTTGGCATACGTTGATGCCTTGCATGCAGCAAACAAGAAGACTCGTAGATCGCATACCGGCTATGTCATCTTCTTGAATAGGGCGCCTATTATTTGGCACAGCCGGAGGCAGAATACAGTGGAGGCCAGCACTTTTGGGGCTGAATTCATTGCTCTGAAATCATGTATTGAAGCAATTACGCACTTACGCTACAAGTTGCGTATGTTTGGGATCCCACTGGATGAGGAACCAACACAGGTATTGGTGGACAATGAAGCGGTTGTTAAAAACTTGTCACTGGTAGAATCTACGTTGAACAAAAAGCACAATTCGATTGCTTATCATTATGCACGTTGGAATGTGGCAGCTCAGGTGATTGCAGTTTCATGGATTGATGGTGCAATCAATATTGCAGATGCATTTACAAAGCGATTAACACAGATGAGGAGAGAAAACCTTTTTGGTTCTTGGGTTTATTGAGCAACCTATGGATCACATTGATCCTTAGCTTGAGGGGAGCAAATAAAGGTCACCGTGCTATTAGATACGCACGCATAGTCTGTACGCAGTAACGTACAGGATCGGTGATGGACCACACACATCATCACAACTTTCTAGATTTCCTTTTACAAACGTCTATCAACTTTCCTTTACCTTTATCATCCTCCTAGTAAGTCTATCGCTACACGACGTACTTTACATTATACCCTTGGCCGATTGGTCTGTCTGACAGTGGGATTTTATTTGGTGTGGTACTATGTAGGTAAAGCCACCGTAAGGTAGGAATCTGGGCTTGTGTTTGTCACAATGTTTAAGGGCATTGACAAGTTGGACTTGGAACTTTTGGTGATCTTTTGGCATTGGGGTTCCTCTCCCCATATCCACAAGGACCTTGTACGTTGCAAGCAGATCCATCTCGACTTTGGTGGCATGCTTCCAGTTGATGTTGCCATGGAATTTGCCGAGTCGAAGGACGCCATTGTGGTCCTTCTGGATCTTGTAGTTGTACATATACTTTGGTGTAGCAGTATGTAGCAATCTCAGCTTGACTTGATTGGTTGGACAAAGGAATTTCCTCTTGTCCTTCACTATATTTCTAAGAAGTTTACAACCTTGATTTTCTGGTAGGTTATGATTGGGGTTGTCCTTGTCAGTTTCTGACCACTTGTGGATCTCATGGTAAGCCATAACACGTTCATATTCGCCTTTATCAATGTTCAAGCATAGTTGAATGTGTGCAGGCTGCAACAGAGGGAGGTTCTGCTGAAACCCACCTGTATGTCGTACGTAGAAGCTAAAAATGTACCTTTTGTCTCCACAATTTCACCGTTAAAAAAGTGACATGCATGCGCACCCCAGTGACGCAATAGAATCTGTAACAACCGAATCTTGGAATTCAGGCCAACTGCTGAAAAATCCCCCGAATAAACGGACCAAACGGACATTTGTCCGTCTGTCCGATCGGACGTGTCTATCAAGGAAATTCCAATGAATGGTTTCCAAGAGAGCAATTCCAACAGACGCATCTTTTGCGGTGCATCCAGATTTCAAGAGCCATACTGGCGGCACTCTGTCCTTTGGAGGAGGTGCAGCTCAAGTGATGTCAAAGAAACAAAAACTAAACAGCAGAAGCAGTACGGAAGCGG
>CAKOGP040001886.1:4615-14772 GCA_933822405.4 Cylindrotheca closterium
ATACAGTGGGCCCAAAGGGTCATAGGAAGACTTCTGATTGGTTGTTATGATGAAAATGGTCATACATTAAAAATGGGCTAAGGTCGAAAGTTGGTGTTTTCACCATTTCTCCAACTTTCATTTCGCCGTGACTGGCGGATGTTCTGTTAAAAAGCTAAATAATTTGAACGTGTCCGTTAAAATGCTCTTCGTCTTTGACGCAGGACGTTTCTTTTGACGCGGGATTGACGCATGTTGCGTTATTTGACGCGGAGTTGCGTCATTTGACCCGTAATTGGCGTCAAACTGACGCATCTCTGTGTCAATTTGACGCATCTCTGCGTCAAACTGAGGCAACTCCGCGTCAAACTGACACAACTCCGCGTCAATTTAATGCGGGCTTGCATGTCTTTGACGCGGGACAAAACCCGTGTACCCGTACATGTGTACCACTTCATCATTGTGATGAAAACATCGGAGTATGTGAATGAATGGAAGTTGGAGCTGTCCACTCGCCTCTCATTCCAATGAGAAATGCCCATTTCTTCAAAGAAGTTGTTTACACTGTGACCTTCGTATTGACTGCCATCTGAGTCCACAGAGCAAGTAACCGGATATTGAACAATGGATCTGATGGAATTCGACAAAGCTGGGGCACATAATGGCGATGATGCTATTATCCAAGCAAGACGCAACGACCTCATAAATGAGTTCAAAGCCCTTGATGAAATTCACCAACAGATATTTTGGTTTTATTACCTACACATCTTCACCGGCAAGGTAAAGGTGGAGATATTGAGCTCTGTGGGTCCGTCTTTCACTACAAAATTACGGCAGCTTGAACAGAGAAAATCTCCAAGCAATAATTCACCTACAGAGCAAAAAAGCTGAAACCACTTGTATTGAAATTTCAAGAATATAGTTTACGCCCAACAGGAGATGTCCCTATTTTCTTGTTCCATTGGATGGTGGAAGAAGACCTGATCGTGTAACGTTGGACACTCTCCGCTGGGTGCAACATCCGCGAAACCCTCAGCCAAGTGAGATGTGGTGATGACTAATAGTTTCTTGTTTGTAGGAGTTGTAAACTTTAAACGGAAGATGGTATTCAAAATAGAACCTATAATTTGACTTTTAAGTGCTACACGGCTAGTTTGATTCTTATTTGACGCGGCCATACTATCTCATGGGTTTGCCTACTGTTTTTGTGCCTGTGACTCCTTTCCGAAGCATCATCAGATAATATAAGAAGTAGGGTCGTCTTGGACATTCATTGGAGTATCTCCAAGGTTTGGCATCTCGAGCCCAGCCTCACTGTTTTGTTCATCAGCGGAATCCCCCAGATAGCCCCTGTACTGCTCAAACATCTTGTAGAAAACATATTTGAGAATGGATTTGGCAATATTGGGACTGACCTTTCTTTCATAGGCATACTTAGCCAGGGATCTGGCAACGTCTCCCATTCCTTTCAGGATCTTTCTGCTCTCCTTGTCTCGATTGTTCAGGAACTTATCGCATCCGGCATTCTTGTTGAACACCAAAGAACGAGGTATGACAGAAGATGTGTTAAGCCGTGTTGTGTAAAACTTTTCACTACCTTTGAACGTCATTCCAACATTGACTGAATTTTCACCAGAGTATCCAGCATTCCCTTTGGATAAGTCAACCCAACATCGCTTGTAATCACTAGTGGCATATTCTCCACATCGGAAAAGAAAGTCAGTTGATATTTAAGGGACCATGCCCCAAAATCAGCAGGGTGTGTCTTTTTGGGGCTTGGGTCGCCTCCCCTAGAATTGATGAAGGCGATATTTTCAGAGAGCCCATGTGATTATGAAGCATTCTATGATTTGTCACTTTGTTTGTCACTTGCGACCTCTGACATTCAACTTAACCATGTCCTACTTTCAGAGTACCCTTCTTATTAGGAACCTTCCCCTTTGTTTGTTGTTGTGTTTGTCACTTGTGACCTTTAAAACCCAAATGAACCATGCCATATTTCATCACCTCCTGATGATAAGCCATTGGTGTATGCTTTCTATTGCAACCTACTGCCACTAAATTCAACTTCAGTGGCCGCTATGATAGCAAACACCCACTTAACAATACACAAACCACTTCTTTGGATCCTGATGGATAAAGCTCTACATGAGTTGCCTGTAGATTCTATTTAGATCTAGATCTAGATCCAGAAATTAGGTGGCAGCTCTGAAAAGATTCAAGTTAGATGCAAATTCTGAAATAGCCCACCTATTGTTCTAACTTCATTCAATTTTTTTAGTCTATATTATATTTGTCACCAATATTGGTGTCTAAGAATGCTGGTTTGGCTGGAACGGGAGAATTCTTGGTGGAAATGCTCCAAGAACCAAATTCACTTGAGGTGGACTCGAAGAGATTTTTGGCTACATCAGGAATGTTTGCCAAATTGATCATCAAACTTATGTGAGTGCGGCGGAAACATTTCTACCTCAAGATACCCTATACCAATGTATCAGATACATCAATGAGCAAGAAATATTAGTTTAAATAAAGCAATTCAAAGCAATTTGGTCAACAATTTGGCCAGATCACTCCAGATCATGCTTTGGGGCAACAAACTTACATGTGATTCAAACTTCCCATTTGCTTAGGCGCCTTGATCTAGGATAGGCCGAATCTATTGATAGGTCCAGTAATCCTTTGTCCATTAGAGGCAGTAAAAGGGACTGGCAGGTTGTTGTTTGGGTTTCTGTCTCCATGGTGCCAGGAGGACCCGCCAAAACGGAGCAAACTCATAATATTACCAAACCAACTCATCATATTGGTCAAAATTTATATGCCAATGGTCGAATTCTTCTTCCGCTAACGACGCACTTGCTCAAAATATATGCAGAGATGAGATTGGTGTATTGTCGGTTTTTTTTGTGGCTTTCTGGGTCCACCAAGGCCAGTTTCCCAAGAGCAACAGATTCTGATGATAGGGCTTGAGTTTGAATTTGGCACCGGATAACGCCATTAGGCACCATCTTCCTGCATCTAGGGACGTCTTCACATACAAAGTTGATGATGTGTGTGCGCCCTAGACGGTGTCTATGGCTTTCTTACCGACAAAGTCGCTCATCATTAGACCAACACACAGTTTTTGTTACCATCGTCATCAGTAGAAATTTTTCGTTGTGCCCCATGTATTGTCGTTTGGCTTCCATATTGCCAGTTGGTGCAATGGGAACAGTTGGTTGTTGCGCCAGTCCATTGTTGCGCAAACTGTAGTTGATTGTCATGTTTGTGTTGTTTCTGTTTCTATTTTGGCTGTGTGGATTGATCTGCCATACATTTATCCCATCAAAAAGTTTCTCCGGATTGGGATTTTAGGATCTTCCATATATTTGCACCTGAAGCCTAGACGCTCTGTCGAAATGTACCACGATCCTGCACGTAGAATTCTACACGGTCAGAAGTGATCAAAACGTTTCTCCGATGAGCCCAGGACAGTACCAAAAACAACATTGAGAAAAGAAACTGCAAGCAGATGACATTACTGGTGAAGAATCTGACAGCGATGCAACTGAATAGAGTACAATTGGCAAAATGAGGTAAGCTCATCAAAGAGCAAATTCTCAGTACTATGATGCCGTTTGATGATTGCATGGCATCAACAAGAACAGGAGATTTTGCATTTTCATGTCCTTTTTCCTGCAGGTGGCGCCTTTGCCAATTTTTCTTTGCTGGTTATGGTAATCGTGATATTATTACATATGGCAGACATTGTGCATTTAAGCCACAAAATTGGGATTCGTTTGTTGAGACATGTCTCCCATTAAGAGTTACAAGTTTGTTAGTGTAGCTCCCTGCAAATCTACCAGGATCCTACTCAGTAGAAATAACGTAGATTGGACAAGTCTATAATAGTTTTGAGTCATTATGTTAAGTAAGCAATATGTTAAGTAAGGTTGTTCGTAATAGCAGGGCAAAAATCGCGCCAGGACGGATTCAAGCCCACCCTATGGTACATTTCTACAGAAAATACGTAGAATCATGCCTTCCTCCACCCTGCTCCTCCAACCCAATGCTACATGTATTTACTACTAGTGCCAAGTACATTTCCACTGAATCCAGCCTTGCCAGGGCAAAGATTTCACAGCGCACACATAATAAAAAAACTTGAGTATTTGAAAACAAGACAAGGAGCAAGAAGGCACCAAGCAAGGGGAAGGGCAATGAGACCAAGAAGAAGGCAGATTCAAACACTGCAACACTAGCAAAGCCTCCACCCAAACAACCCATGAGTTTTTTGTACTACTGGTATCAGAACGTCATTGTTGAACATTGGAGAAACAGCAGCATTTTTTGTTTATTTGCCAACAAATGAAGGGGAGTCTCGTAGACAGGAAAAGGTATACGGCAATGATTCAAGGGCGAGCAGTGAGGAGGACCTTGAATACAAAGAGGGTGAGTATTCATGTTTTGTGCTACTGTTGTGTGACAAAAGCCTTGATCTCACCTGCTTCTTTTGTCACTAAATATTATGGTGATGCAAGATGTCAATTTGGGTTGAGTATACTTTGTTTATTTGCCAACAAATGAAGGGGAGTGTCGGAGACAGGAAAAGGTGTATGACAATAGTTCAAGTGTGAGCAGTGATGAGGACCGTGAACACAAAGAAGGTACGTATTCATGTTTTGGTGCTACTGTTGTGTGACAAAAGCCTTGATCTCACCTGCTTCTTTTGTCACTAAATACTGTGGTGATGTAAACTGTCAATGTGGGTTGAGCAATGCTTTCAATGTCACAGATGAAGCATTTGCACTTTTGATGGTGGAGAACTATGTGGACAGATGTGAGGCACTGGCCAAAGAATAACCAAGCAGTGGCAACACTAACTGAACCACAAACGCTCTGAATAAAAGCGCAAAAAGGCAAGGCAACAAATTGTAACAGTATATGAGGATTCCTGAAAAGTAGATAGAACAAGTATTGTTTAGTTGATATTAATATATAGTCATTGTGATATTTCAATTGTTGTAGTGATCACATTAACACTTTGGGCATGTGACAATAGATGATGCTGGCAATGCAAAAATGACAGGGTGAAGGTGGTATTGAGACACTCAGTGCATGGTTGATGGTGGCTAGACCCTGTCCCAAAATGACAAGTAGTAGGTGATTTTTCACATGGCAAAGGTGACATTAGCACAGAGGCAAAAATAAATATGAAAAGGTTCCAGTCGAATGGCTGCGATAAAATCACATGGCCACGTGATATAAGTAGACCAAGCCATGTCCTAATGTGACATGAGCAAGCCGACCAATAGGACCAGACTTTCTTTTCCGATGGCCACCAGTGATAAGCAAACGCGCTCCTTGGTCTAGGTGCTCCTTTTCAATTTTTGGCTTCTTCTCCTTTTTGCTTGGCATTGTGGCTTTTGGGCTTATTCAGCTAGAAATTGTGAGCACTTTTGCCACTGTCCAACAGTTCCTGGGTTGTCGTGCCGTTCGTTGAATGTCCAGCTAGTAATTTGCGGGTTCAACCCAAGCTTTACACCGCTTGAAATGTGCAAGAAGAAGAGAAGAACAACTGTTTGGATCTCTGCAGCCTTGTTCAATAATTGCTCTTCAGCTGGTTTTGTCTCTGTATGATATTTTGTAACTTTGTGTGATATAATTTCGTGCCGACTGCAATGCCGTCAGTCCCAGGAAAGTTCAATTTGTGGGTTTGCATATCAGATACGTCTGGTGCGCGTTTCAAGCAAACCCGAGAATGCTGTTGGTTTAAAGTTACCTAAAAACTGAGAACCCAAAAAAGGTAAGTTCGCGCTCACAAATTTTGGTCTGATTCCTCCAGACTATAAACAATGCAGACTATAAACAATGCACCAAACACATATTAAACAATTAACGGACATTTCAATTGTGTGCGTTGCACGTTGTGGTGCGTTCCAGGGAACTTTTAGGGAACCTTTAGGGAAACTTTTAGGGAACTTTTGCGAAACAATATTCCCTCAAAAGACAAGCTATACAAATAAAAGAGAATTGCACTATAGTAGATGACGCTATTCAAAGGACGGCCATTCTCAATATTGTATTGAATCAAAACAAGAAAGTCAGTGTAAACGACTTCATGCTTGTCCATAGTATAACAAAAACGAGTTCCAATAGTGTCAAAACGTTTCAATCTCTTGTTGAAGTTCTCCTGCCACCAAGTTCTAGCCCAAATCTTGAACTCGAGAGCTTTGGGGCTTTCGGTTACTTGAATAATAGATGTGACCATCCAGTGAGCGAAGACAAAGACCTTGTTCTAAACAAGACTTTTTGGCCAAATGTACGCCATTGTCCATCTGCTAGTAGACATGGTTTGGGTCCATGTGTTCGGTGATGTCTCTCCAGCACTGTCCTTGATAGGTTTCTTGGGCTCTTTTTTTGCATCGCTGGTTCTCCAATTCTTCAACTACTATTGTCCAGCATTATCAGTCGCTCCAGTATTCATTGTAGGCTATCGACAGTGAAGAGTGCCCTTGTTGATAGAATTGGATTGTCCAAATCTGATGCCAATGGCATAATAATAATTCACAATTTCTTTGCAAGATGGGAAAGCAGGGATAGCATTTGGGGAGTTTCAATTATTCTCCAAAAATTCTGTAAAAAATTCTCTCAAGGTTACCTAAAAGTTACCTAAAAGTTCCCTGAAAGTTCCCTAAAAATTCCCTTTTTCCCCCGGGATTTCCAGGATATCCCCGTGTGAAAACAGTTTTCAGTTTTACCGCGTCATCAATAATTAGCGCGCGTTTCACAACCTATAGTCGGGTTTGGCGGTTTCAGTTTTGCTAAATGCCTGGATTTGCCACACGGTCCTGACAACGCAAAATGCGCGCCCGAAATGTGTCCGTTAACATTTTTGTAGAACGATTTGTTCGTGTAAAATCTTACGTGGGCCGTGTAATTTGGCTTTAACGCGGGGATGTGTGAGCTTGACATGTGAGTTTGCCACGGGTGGCAACGAAGACCATATGTCTCCAAAATGCCCAGACAGACTGTTACCAAAGATCCAATGGAAGAATCAGGATCAATATGTCAACTATGGGAAGAAGCTCAATCTTAATCAGATTGGAGCAACTGTTCCACCTACTGTTCCAGCTATAGTTCCTGGAGCTTCAGCATCCACAAGTGGAGCATCAAGTGTTGCGGGAAGCGTTAACACACCTTTGCGACTTGCTGGTACTCAAATTATGCAAGTTCCTTCTGGAATGCAGCTCATGCAGATTCCAACTTAAGGTGGCAGCAGTGGTGCTCAAGTGCGCCAAGGATTTGATGCAACTCAAGCTCAAACTCCGCAAGCTGTGAAAACTGGATACTTTGATACGTCAAATGTCTTTCACAATGCTATCAAGGGAAAGGATGAGAATGGCAATAATGTCTATCTTATCCCATGTCCTGCTGGTACAACAAATGTCAAACTTCAAGCCGACTGGCACTATGCTAGTGAAGATGAAGATTTGCCTGATCTTGCTACTGAAGCAGATCGAGGTCTGCAGTTTATTCAAAACCGCAGAAAACAAAAGGGCATGGGAGAAGAAGTATGGGCCATTTCACAGCATAACACCGCCTAGCCTCTTTCCTATAGGTCTAATTTAGCTAGTTGACTGTTGTTGGGTGGTGATACTGGCCCATGTCAGTTTTGCCGAGCGAAAAACCAAAAATGATAGGTAGAAGGGCCACAGAAACGCCTGCGTGGAGGGCGCATTACTCAATATAAAACTCGTTCCACACCGTCAGTGTCACCATTAGTATCCCAAGAAGCCATTCGACTGTTGTTGGGTGGTGATACTGGCCCATGTCAGTTTTGCCGAGCGAAAAACCAAAAATGATAGGTAGAAGGGCCACAGAAACGCCTGCGTGGAGGGCGCATTACTCAATATAAAACTCGTTCCACACCGTCAGTGTCACCATTAGTATCCCAAGAAGCCATTCGACTGTTGTTGGGTGGTGATACTGGCCCATGTCAGTTTTGCCGAGCGAAAAACCAAAAATGATAGGTAGAAGGGCCACAGAAACGCCTGCGTGGAGGGCGCATTACTCAATATAAAACTCGTTCCACACCGTCAGTGTCACCATTAGTATCCCAAGAAGCCATTCGACTGTTGTTGGGTGGTGATACTGGCCCATGTCAGTTTTGCCGAGCGAAAAACCAAAAATGATAGGTAGAAGGGCCACAGAAACGCCTGCGTGGAGGGCGCATTACTCAATATAAAACTCGTTCCACACCGTCAGTGTCACCATTAGTATCCCAAGAAGCCATTCGACTGTTGTTGGGTGGTGATACTGGCCCATGTCAGTTTTGCCGAGCGAAAAACCAAAAATGATAGGTAGAAGGGCCACAGAAACGCCTGCGTGGAGGGCGCATTACTCAATATAAAACTCGTTCCACACCGTCAGTGTCACCATTAGTATCCCAAGAAGCCATTAGGCTGTTTTTTGTATGCCACTTGAGACCTTTTGGTTCTTTTACTGGAACTACAGCTGTAACTATAGATTCTGGTATTTTTCTACATGAGCCAAAATTGGTTCCACCGTCACCCTAATTGTTGGTGTCAGTGGCCTCATGTAGTCCCTTTTGCTGTTAACACTGTTTATGAGATCTTTTTGCCGTTGGTTTGGGCTGTAAACCCATGTGGGTTCTCCAAAGTGGTGGTGGTGGATTGAAATGCAGTGGGTAAATGGAGCAGGCATTGGTGTTGTGTAGAAGAGGGCTTATGGTAAGTACAATAGGATAGAGGGCTTCATTGTGATAGTATTGAAGAAGGACACCACATGGGATGAACATTGCATATCTATTTTGTGGTGGGGATTTATTGTTGCGAGGAGTCTCGCATGCAAGTTCTATAATATTTGGACACAAAAAGATCGTCCATTGGATGACTGAAGTTCACGAAAAGAAAGGCAGAAAAATCTTTCAAAGAATCGCAAAATAGGTCGTTCATTGGTACATGCAGACGATACAACACAAAAAGAGTGTCCATTGGGCGAACGAAAAACGAAAAACGAAAAACGAAAAGAAAGAATAAGCAAGGAAAATCAAAGGATCTTCACAATGCATAGTATGCCAAAATGGGGCGCCCATTGGTACCTATGCCCATACGATATGAAAGTGTTGGTGGTGGATTGTAAACCATGATTAGTGCCTACTTCCGAATCTACTTCTGGCCAAGCTTGAGGTTGCACAATCTAATCTAATACTACTAGCCATGAATCGTCATAGCTTCCGCACAGAGCTATATCTAACTTACTTGCTATCTTACAAACCTAGCAAAATAATATCTCATTCTGGATCTGCTCCCGGTGGTCAAACTTGAGTGATCATACTAGCTTTGAATCATCATAACCTACTCACGATGAATCATTAGTTGCTACAAACGAATTAACATGGAAATTACTTGCCATCCTACAAATGAACTCATCTGAGGCCGAACATGGGTGGTCCAATTGGTCAGCGGAGGGTAACTCCAGAAAGGGTTTGAGTCCAATTGGTCAGCGGAGGGTAGTTCCAGAAAGGGTACTCAAGGTCTGGACGCCATCCGACATTTCGAATCTCAAAAAACACAAGTCCAAATCCAGTGCAAAGTACAAAATACTTCCTCCTTTCCGTCATGAAATAGGTCACCCACCACATCCAAAATTACCCAGAAACTCAGCACCAAAGGCTCTCAAGGTTCTCCGAAACACACTATGCACTACAACTAGTACAAAACAAACTAGCAAGTCAAAGTCCTCCCCATGTCTCGTTGCCATTGAACCCTCCTCCATCTCCGTATATCTGTCTCCTGTCTCCTGTCTTGTTGTAGGTTGATTGCTGTTTACCGACCCGGATGTAGGTTTCCGGAAGGCAATAAGGCACATACCTAGAGAGGTATGTGCTTTTCTTCTTCCCTCCGAGGAGGCTTGAAGTGGGGGGTGTTGTTGTATTGTTTGCAGTGGGGTTGTTTTACTGCGAGGAGCAGTAATGGGGGGGGAGATAAGGCAATAACAGGCAAACATGAAATGTAATATTTCAGCTTACATGCCATCCCACAAATCAAGGAACAGAGGCTGAACCTCAGCAGATCGTAGCACAAAGGCTACTCTCATGCTTACAGTACCACGTTCCAATTAAGTCGTCTACAGAGGATTTAACTCGACCAACATTCGGTAATACTTTGAAATAG
>CAKOGP040001887.1:0-14770 GCA_933822405.4 Cylindrotheca closterium
CCAGTACCTGGAGGCCAACCTACAGTCCCACCAACTCGAAACGGGCACCTCCTTTCCCCTTCTTCAACAAGAACCCACCAACACCGGGATCCTCGCCTCCGAAACATGGCTCAAACGGGTTTGGATCCAGCTCGACTCATTGGGCATCAGAGTTGAGATCTCCTCACCTCCCTTGTGCCTCCACTGTGCCAACGATCGTCTCTTGATGGACATCTTCATTGATGCCTTGGTCGGCCAAGAGGACTTGCTGTGGCTCAACTGGTGCCGCCAATACCTCCAAGTCACCACCCTCTCGGAACTCACCACCGCCGACGGTTGTTCCCTGACGGCAGTTTCTCTTGCCGGCCACCCTTCCGGACACTTTGTGACCAGCTACAATTGGCCCCGAACCCGACGCCCTGGCCCCTCTCATTGGGACCTATGGCGACGCGTCCTCTCTTAAGCCGTTCTCCGCCCCTACAGCCGCGTCGCCGATCGTTGCAGCCCCTCGGACCGTGGTCTGATTCGCTGGACTGCTGGATCTGGCTCTTCTCTCGCACCGCTTCGATCCTCTTCCATTGGACGGACAAAAACTTGGCAATCTACCGACCCATCAACTCGCGTTCCCATAAGACCTTCCGCAGGGATCTTCATCATACCTGGACGGGAACCCTTCCCGGGACGTCCAAAGGGCGTCAGTCAACCTTCACCCACGGACAGCCTACGTCACTGTCACGGGCATAGCCCCGGTAGATCCACCAGATCAGGAGTCCTTGCCAGCCTCGATCCTTCACATCTGGAGGGAATTGGCAGCTGACATGGACGACGATTGGGGATGGGTCCCGGAATTCATCTACATTGAGGGTGACGAACACGTCCTACTGGAGGCACTGGAGAAGGGAAAGCTACAGGTGATTAGCGATGGCTCCTTGAAGCAACAAGTGGGCACAGCCGCAGTCCAGCTCCGGACTAGACGCGGAGGGCACGTCATCTGGATCAAATGCCGTACTCCTGGTAAACCAGAGAATCAGAGTGCGTACTTGAGCGGACTTATTGGTTTGTTAGCTGGTATCTTGGTGGCTTCTTGGCTCCGCTTACGCCTACAGTCCCTCGCCAAGCCACGAGTCCGTGTGGCGTGTGATGGGATCGCTGCGCTTCGCCAGGCCTTCTTGACTTGGCCGCTGTCTCCAACCGCCCCACACTTCAATCTCTTGTCCTCCATCCGCGAGGCCCTCCAAGTTTCCAACATATCCTGGGCCAAATAACACGTGGGCGGCCATGCTGACCCAACCAAGACATGGCGACAGATGTCTTGGTGGGAACGACGGAACTCCGAAGTGGACAACATTGCCCAGGGCTACGCCGACGAGCTGATCGCCACCGACAACACGATTGCCCAAGTCATTCTCCGAACCCTGTGCAATCTACATTGACAACAAGAAGGTCTCCTGCCTGGCCTTGGAATTGGTCGACAAAGCCGTTGTCCTGCCCGAATTGATGGAATACTGGGCAGCCAAAGGCCGCCTCGCTCCCGAGACCTTCCCATTGGTGGACTGGCCGATTGTGCACCAAGCGATGAAGCCTCTGAAGCCCGCCAAACAGCGTTTCATCACAAAACACACCGTTGGCATGTGCGGTGTCAGCAAGTTCCGTAAACAATGGAGTCTTGACTCTGAGAACCAATGCCCCTTGTGCGGACTGGAGGAAGACCACCTACACGTCCCTTGCTGCCCTTCCGACCGGGCCAAGACCCAGTGGCAACTCCTACTCCAAGAACTCCAAGAATGGTTCCAGTCCACCACCACTGCTACACCCATCGCCCAATTCCTCGGGGCCCTTCTTTGCACCATCCGCACCCCTAACAACCTGCCTCAAACAGAGACTCCGTGGTACCGCCTACACGGAATGTCTTCTTCCGCCCTCACCCAAGTCTGTGAGGCTCAACTCCGCCTTGGCCCCCAATGCCTCCTCGAAGGCCTTCTCGCCCACGGCTGGGCCGACCACCAGCAACAATTCTACCGCTCTCGCGGTAGTCGCCGATCCGGTAACCGCTGGGCTGCCAATCTATCTCGACAGCTCATCCTTATCCGTAAAGGCATGTGGAAGCGTCGCAATGATGTCTTTCATTCTGACGACAACATCGTCAACCAACAGCGCGCGACTGCTCTCCATCCATCGATCACGCCTTGTGGAAGTCCTCCGACTCCAACTGGCGGACAAGGAGGAATGGGTCCTCGTCATCTCCGACGCCCGCCGCAAAATCAGACGATCTCTTGCAGGCAGGCGACGATTGATGTGGGAACTGACCCACCCTACTCCTCGCCCAGCAGCCCCCTGACTTACTTGTCTACATATTTACCAAAGTGATTCTGGTACCGGTACATCACAAGCCACACGTACCCCAGTCTAACACATACATATTCTCCACCCCACCTCGCGTGGGAGAGCCGATTGTCCCTTGACACTTTCGACTTGCGAGCAACGTTCCTCTATTGAACGCCTCCACGTGGTTCAAACTTTGTTGACCAAAAGCAACCTAGTTCCTGGCCTCTACAGCCGTATTACACCGGCAGTTGGATACTCTAGAAGTAGCATAAATACCAATTAATGATTCAGTTATATATATCTTCTCCAAAGTCCTAGGTATGGCATTGGCACCTGTTGCTGGGCGTGCATGCTGCAATCCTACCTGGCAAATGCTTTGGCTCCAGCTCCCGCTTTGATCAAGCCACATATTTGCTAGATTTGAAAACACTTGTAAAATAGACAAATCGACAACAAAAAATCAAATCATATCAAAACAGTAGCTAGCTTCACACCCACAATGGTTCTCCAAAGGAAATATCGCAGGTTCAAAGGTCTGGAACCACAGCATCTTCCAATTGCAAGAGATGTTATCAACTTTGTGTATTGCAAAATGGAGTCCCTTGCAATCACGCAAAATAAAAATTCATACATTGACGAGAATGCAAAATTTGTCATCTGGTGTCTCAATGAGAACAAACAACCAGATGAGGCAAAGTATAGATTCATAACTCAAAATACAGTTGACGAATACTACCCTGACGAGGTCCCAAAACGGTTGTCCGTGAGATCACACAACAGTCTCAAAAGAATCCGTATGACGTACTCTCTACAGACCGTTGGTCATCTGGCCAGACTTCCAACGTACTTCCACCAGACGCCGACTCTTACGATCTTTTCAACAGACACTTTTGTTATACTCCTATCGGTTACTCAATATTCCAGACCTAACTATTATTGGCCCTTCTAAGTACTCCGATCGTTACTAAATATTTCAGCACTGTTACTGAATATTTCAGGCCAAAAGAACATATTCCTTGGCCAAACCAAGACTAGATAGCGCACCTAAAAACCACTAATTTTAAAGCTCACAATTTCATTATCAACTGATATCAAATCCCTTCGATCTAGGTTAAGTCATAGTGAATTCACTTCACGAAGATCTATTGATCATCCCTTTTATAGTCCACAAATTAAACGAAATCTACTCAACATCATGAAAGTTATTATCAACGGTACTTCCTTCGACCAGAACCCAAAGCACGATGCTCCAATCCCTCTTTACAAGGACTTATCCAAATGGGACCCTGAAGCCGAAACCAAAATCAAACAGAAGATACGACGCAACCCTCAATACGCATCACCAACCTACAAAAAGGAAATCACCCCTTGGGATGGCGATACGGTAGAAGACTACTGCCAATTCAGATTCACTTGGAACGAACTCGAAATCGGACAAGCCCTGAATGCTGCTGCAAAGCACCAGACAATTCTATCTGTTCTCTCCGGTCAAGCAAAGGAGAATTGGCAAACAGTGATCTCTCAACTTCCAGCCAATCAGCAAACGACCCAACAGGGTTTCGACACAGCTATGGAAAGTTTTGCCCTCTGCTACTGCACTTTGGATGCTCGTCAGAAGCAACGTCGCTTCATCAACAAAGCTTTGAGATTGCCCAAGAATATGTCGATCCGAGTCTTCTGGAACAGACTACTTTTCATATTCCGATGCTACCCACATCTCCCTGGAACTGGTACAACACCAACACCAGAACATCGACGTGAAATCTTGATCCAATGTCTGCCTAGAAGTGTCGAGAATGATATGACACGAGGTGACTACCGTTGGGACGATCCTAACAAAACAGACATCGATCTTATCAACTATTTGACTCGTCTCCAAACCATTGATTTCTCGGAAACAAGGTCCATTCCACCGAAGACAACGGTTAGCTACAAAGAAAAAGAAGGAACATCGCGGTTACAAAAAAGACCGTAAAGACGGCCCAAACAAAAAGAAAATTTGTGACTATTGCACCAAGAAGAAAGGCTTCACATTCTATGGTCACACTGAAGACCAATGCAACAACAAAGAAGAAAAGCACAACATTGAACCAATGGAGGTAGAAAACGAGAACAACGTGACTACTCGTTTCGGTCTTTCTATGTCTAAGGAAGAAATCTCCAAGAAAATGTTCAACGAAGGCGACTCCAACGCTAAGGAAATGGCCTCCCTATGTGACAAAGAGCTCGCCGAGTTCCTAAATATCGACGACAACAACGATGACGACGTTAAACTAGTTATGGAAAAACCAATCCCTAAGAAGAAACAGAATTCCAAGTCTCCTAAGAAGACCAAAAAGAAGGCAAAGGAACAAACCCTTGCCAAGGCTGACAACGTAAGTCAACTATTTGCAATTTTAAATGCTAAAGCAAGAAATCCAAAACACTGACAACCGCTCTATCTCCGATCTTACTACGACAGTAAAGGTCACGATTAAGAGTCATTCCAGACTCAATGTATAGCAAAAATCATGTAGCAAAAGAAACAATTTGGTCAACCAACGCTGGTTCTTTTACAACCAAGTCTAAATGTAACGTAACATTCAGTATTCCAGAGTTCACCTCAAGTTGTGAAATAACCTTCCCAATGAATGTGGACGAAAGTTCATACTCTAGCTACGACATGATCATCGGACGTGATCTACAAAACGCACTAGGCATTGACATCCTTTGGTCTAAACAATCGCTAATGTGGGACGGAATCTCAGTTCCCATGAAAGGTTACACAGAACGTTCTGATGAAAACAAAGACAAACTTCAAGCTATGTTTGAAGAGATCATGGAAATAGAACAAGAAGAAGAGCTATACGGCGCGTCCAAACTTCTAGACGCTAAATACGAAAAAGCGGATATTAACGCGGACGTTGAACAAATGAATCATTTATCAGCGCAAGAAAAAACCGCGTTGAAAAGTTTGCTCTACAAATATGAAGAATTATTTGACGGCACTTTAGGCACGTGGAACATTCCCCTAGTCGACTTCAAACACTTAAACCAGGAAGTAAACCATTCCACGCAAAACCTATGCCGATTCCACTCATACATAGAGACACGATCCGCAAAGAAATTGATCGTTTAGTTCGCATTGGCGTTCTCAAGAAGGACACTTCCAGCGAATGGAGCGCTCCTTCATTTATTGTCCCCAAGGCAAACGGGCAATGCCGCCTTGTCACGGACTTTTGAGTCTTAAACTCAATGATCCAAAAACGAGTCTACCCACTTCCAAAAATTTCCGATTTACTTGCGGATATCAGCGGATTTACTTATGCCTCCGCCATTGACTTGAACATGGGATATTGGACGTCCGTATTACCCCGAGTCATTTAAGCTCTGTACTATCATCTTACCTTGGGGCAAATATAGTTACCAAAAACTGCCCATGGGCGCAATGCCCTCAGCTTACATTTTTCAAGAAGCTATGAACCGCCTCATGGAAGGCCTCAGCGACATCTTAACGTACTTGGACGACGTCCTCTGTGTCACCAAAGGTGACTTTGAAGACCACCTTCAACGGCTAGAATTCTGTCTCCAACGGCTCCACAAAGCCGGCCTTAAAGTTAATTTACCCAAATCTGAGTTCACAACTCAACAATTTAAATACTTAGGCTAGTTGGTCTCGCGCCAAGGCATTCGCCCTCTTGCTTTCAAAGTGGAAGCGATTCAGCGGTTGAAACCCCCAAACACTTTGAAACAATTGCGCTCCTTCCTTGGCATGCTCAATTATTACCGTGATATGTGGGAAAAGCGCTCACATATGTTAGCTCCATTTACTGAACTAATCAAATCCAGCAAAAAAGGACGTCCATTAGTATGGAAACAAGAACACAAAGAAGCGTTCGAAAATGTGAAACGAGTGATTGCAAAAGACACTATGCTTGCATCCCCTGATTTCTCCAAACCTTTCACAATACACACTGATGCTAGCGACTTCCAGCTTGGTGGAGTAATTTTCCAAGAAGGAAAACCTATCGCTTTCTACAGCAGAAAATAAAATCCTGCACAAAGGAACTACATGACGGGAGAACGCGAAATGTTGTCCATCGTTGAAACACTACTCGAATACCACAACATCTTGCTTCGCAAAATTATCGTATATGCCAACCACAAAAATCATACAGACCCCATTTGTAAAATTTGCCACTCTACAGAATGAATCTAGTGCAATGGGACAGGTACAATTTGAAATTGCGTTATGTCATATTCAATTTGGGCCACGATCTAACTTTGAACAAAAAATTCAGGTATATCAAAGGACGGGAGTCCGATCATGTAAATTAACACATCATAGATCACACTGACTAATGTATGCATCCACTGAAGGACTACATCCTCATCAAGTGTCTACATTGACCAAACATCAGACCGATAAGCTTTTACAAGCATACTGGTGTGACATGGAGCGCCCGTCCATGACTGTGATGGCAGGTTTCAGAATGGGCAAACCCTATTATCTTCCACAAGAAAAAGTTGGCCTTCCTCTACCAAATATTTGGGAATGCATAGTCAAACTTGTTGGAAGAGACTACAGTAAATAGGAAACTGAACAACAATCAGACAAGGGGGACAAGTCAGAATGTGGTGAAATGTTCTTTTCACGTCTGATCCCATTCCTTATTGAAGTTCTTGTGCAAGATGGGATCTATTTTGTGCGTGATTTCCCAAATCACCAAATGGCGCAGCTTCTTCAGGTAAGCTATTTTTCACCATCGCATTTGAAACTGATAAGAACATCAAGCTTACTCATGATTTCAACTGAACCAAGACAAAAGTTCCGGGCTATACTGAAGAAAAAAGGCGATGGGTCCAGTCAGAATTGCAGAATCGTGAACCTGACCAAATTCGCCGGCTAAATGAAGCATCTGCAGCAGCCTTCCACAACCTGAAGGAACAGGGCACGAATATTCTAGAGACTGTGCAAACTATGCAAGAAAACCTATTGTCTTTAAACACTGAAAATTTGAGATTGAAGAACAATATTGAACGATTGAAGTTTGATCTGAAAGAAAGAGACCGTGACTTTTTTTGGCGGGATCAAGAACACCAAAGAAAGTTGTCAAGAGTATTGCTTCTTTTGGAAAGACAGCAATCAACAATAGTCGCAGAGCCACGCACAGCTACTACCAATGCAACACCAGTGGTGGCAGTAAGGGAAGCTGATGATGGGCGGGCTGCAGCCTCCCCCACTAATTAATCACCGGCCAATGCTCGGACTCCAAGACTTGGCAAGGCCACTTCAACCGCCTGCGCCACAGCAATTTGGGAAATCATGGAAGGCAAATCTTCAAACCTGGCGCAGGCTAGAATTGCACAAGTGGTCCTGGGATGCCAAGAAAGACTGGGACAAAAACACAGCAAAACGATTTGGCAACCTGCGTAATGCCATTCTGTGTCTTGAAGACGTCAAATCCAAAAAGAATGGCACATTGGATGATGCCGCAGAATTTCTTGTCGAAGAGCAGAAGCGACTAAAAGTGAACATCACAACCCACCCTGGAGCAAAGATGAAGGAAAACAGTGCAATTGCCTCAAGAAAGCGGAAGAAGCCAAGGGAAGAAAACAATGATGTTGCTGGAAACGCAGTAATTATCCAGCAACAACCGCAAAAGGCAAGAAGGGTGGGAGGACAATTACCAAATGTACAAAATTTAAATCCGAATGCATGGGGTAGTGGTGGGACAGGGGCCACTACAGCTGTGAGAGCCATGAGCCGCAAAAAAACACATTCTGATGGCAATCGCATTTTTTCACCTGCAGGTCCGATTGCAGCTTTGGCACGAGCACCCCTTAATACGACAAACAACCAAAGGCGGCATTTGCTCCAGAGACAAGCCAGAAAATTGGCTACAGAAATTCAAGTGAGCAAAGCTGTATCGGAATTCACGTCTAATATGTCAAGCGTTGAAATGCTGAGAAGAAGCCAGGAAATTGAAGTATTTTGAAGACACAAACGAGACGAGTTCACACAAAATCAAGATTGCCGCAAACCAGCTGCCATTCCGCGGAAGCGACCAGCAAGAAAAGCAAAAAATGAACACCACTGGACTATGTTCTATTGAAGGGTGCGACAAACCCAGTGCAAATGTAGATCACGATTGTGTCAATCCCAACTGCAGAAATGGCATTCATCATACATGTGCATATGATTTCAAGCTTCACCTTTGGAATGAAATGCAATGCTATTGCTGTGAGGATTGTAAAGAACATGGAAGAGCAATAGGTCATACATAAATATAAATATTCGTTTCATTTCAATATTTCTCTTATACTCTAATACTATGCTGACGGATCGAGTAAAGTTTTGACACAGTAAAAGTTTTGACACGGTAAAGTTTTGACATGACAAAAGTTTTGACACGACGAAAGTTTTATGAATTTGATAATGATTGGTTTACTATGAATTAAATGAAGTAGACTTCAAGAACTTCAATATTAGTAAAGCCAGTAGCAGTAGCCAAAACCTTTTCAGCAACAATCTTGCAGACAATACGGTCGTTTCCGAAGATTGTCGCAAACTGGAGTGTGCCCAAAATGAATTTAATCATATTATCCAAATCCTTGCTGATGTTCCTCACTCCAAATGTGAGGCGTACCATAACCGGGCTCAAAAACAAAGGCAGCCCGTCCGGAAAAACGCCAGCTTCCTGAAGGGCACGACCAATCTTTGTTGCAAGGCCATTGGAAGCTTGGCCAGAAGGATTGTAGAACCACCAACCATTGGCAATTTGGCGGAGGCGATGGCGCCCTTGAGCGATTGGCTCGCCGGAAATGTCCAAGTAGACTGGACAGCCTTTGGAATCGGTGGCAATGAGGGCTTCAACAGTGTGGTCGCAAACGTTGTTCATGATGATGCTGAATGGGGATGATGGCAGGGATGATGAACTGGTCGAATTGATTGTTGTGTTCTTGCTTCAAAAGAAAAAGAAATCACTTCGGCTGTTGGACCCAGACCCAAGATAAGCTCATGTAAAATTCCACGGTATATCTTCGTAGGATGCATCAATTTAGGGAAAGGAACTGAAGAGTGTGCCATTGTTGGTCTCGTCGTTGCCTAATGCTCGTGATGAAGACTTAGACAAACATGAAGTTTTGATGTGAGTTTTGGAAATGAGAGGTCTTATAATGAAAATATGGTGTCGCATAGAATACGTAGAAGTATACCATGGGGGAACTCTGGGGAAGCATGTTGACATGTGCCAGGATGCTATATACAATAGATGTACACTACTTTCTAGTACTTATATATGTATATACAACCTTCGCTCGAGCGATGGATTGCGCATATGATTCATTCGATCGGACATTCTGTCTGGCCGTCTATTGTTGGCCCTAATTCAATTGTTCCTTTGAGCCCCTATTCTCCAGGTATTTGAACCCTTGACCTCAGCCTTGTCTCTTATCTCGAGACCTCCTATCTTTTGCAGTCTGTCTACTGCAGCTAGGTACCTGGTACTGAAACTCAGTATATCACACCATGTTGGCTAAAATAGCCAGTCTGGTCCTCAAAAATGTGACAAGCTGGTTCTGACCCAGCTACCGGTATCCGCCTATCTATTTGTCATGCAAGAAGACCACCTGGATTTTCCACAAGTACTTTGTTAGTCCCAATAGTACTTCATTAGTTCTTACACGCACGTGAATTCCCAACATACTCCAAGTACTTTTGCGGCTATTCAGCTTCTGTTTGGCTTCATCATCGTCTAATTCGGACTCATAATCGTCTTCACAGTCCATGCCTTCATTGACTATCAGATTCCATGTTGATGATGTGCTAGTACTTTATTAATATTTTTTAATAGTGTAAAGTGGTAGCTTTTTAGTCCTTGACTTTCAGCGATTGCTATTTTTTTCATCGTTAAATAAATATCTTTTTGCGATCCATAACGCGCCTGCTCAGCTCACTCCAACAACCTTTTCAGTTGCTTCAGAAAATAGAAAACCATGATGAAGGCTCTTGCACTTCTAGCAATTGCCAGCGCAGCTGATGTATCAAAAGTAGATCGTAGTACAATTCAAGAAAGTTTGAATAAAATGGACAAAGGCAGTCTGTTGCGAAAGGCTCGAGTGCTTCGAAATCAACAATATTACAACGGATCGAACCAAGGAGGCAGCTACCAATATGCCAGACAAGATTTGAATGGCATTGACGTGGATTCTTCGTTGCTTATTGAATTTGAAGAATGTACTTCACTGACGATACTGAACGATGAAGTAATGGCGGGAATGGAGAAGGGCAGCATATTCAAGGCATCAAAAGATTTTGTAATTTTCAGCGCTACAAACCACAACAAGTATGCAAAGAAGCAGTTTGCCATTGACATTCCCACATTTGTCTCCAGTATGGCTGAAACCATTCTGTCAGATAACTACAACTTTTGCCAGGCATGTGCCCAAGCCCAGTACTATTGCGGCTACATGCACGCTGATAAGAATTCCTATGCTAGTAACGGGCAACAAAATTCAAATTCTGAGCAACAGAATCCTTATCGTCAGCCCGAAAACAATAGCAACCAAAACGAGAACTATTCTGCACAAGATAGGTATGATATGTATCGTCACTACAACAATGGGGGAGGACAAAGCAATGGCAGTCACCAATCCAATCAGAAGTCTTACAGACAGCAGTATGGAGACTATCGGATGAATGGAGGGAACCGCAATCTACATCAAGGGCGCCTGAGAGAGACAGTTGATTGCGAAACTTGTCAGAGCGTGTGCGCCGAGCAAAGCAGCACGTACACCCAAGACACCAACAATTATGACAACGACCAAGGGGAGTATACCAACTATCAGGCTATTGAATGGTTGCGAGGACTTTCTAAATGCGAGCAAGTGAACTATGGCAATTACTACAACATGAACGGCCAGAATGGCAATGGTAGCAAACAAAAGCAACAACAGAAGCAAACATATAGCCAAATATACAACGAGTTGTACGCGGGTCTCATGTGCAATGCGGATGGCACTGGAATTGAAGTTGGCATCTTCATGGATGAGGAATGTTCTGTTTGGAACCCATCCAAATCTTTCATGAGCATCTTGGTTGAAGGCACACTGCCATACTTTTACTACACCAAAACGAAGAACCTTGTCCAGTTTATTTTCACAAAGCAGATTGGCTGTGGCGAGACAGAGTACACGGTCCCCTACGGCGACGAAGGGTACGACAACGGGCAAAATTACAACAGCTACGAATATGATAAGTATGGTTATTCGCAGGCGAATGACGGCTGCCAATACCTCTTTGAAGGAAGTGTTCTCAATATTGGAGGAACATGTGCAAATACAGCCACCGACGACGACGGTAACTACGCATCACAGGATGTCATCACACAGGATGGCAAATATACATATTTCAGTTCTTCTGGATGGTCAACATATCAATATGATATAAGTGACCAGGACAGCGATTATCAAGTGTGCACTGCGATTCAGAATCAAGTGGACAATGGAGACACGCATACAACTAGTACTCAGTCCAAGAAAGACAATCTATACACGTACAACACAAGAACGACATCCTTGCTTGACGGCTCTAACTTGACTGGCGAAGATTTATTCCTCATCATTTTTGGTGTCATTCTGGCAATTGTTATACTTTATTTTATCCGCAAGAGATACTTGCGTCAGCAAAACGGCAGGACAGAGCCACTCATCAGCCTTGGACACGACATGTCATGAAAAAAGAGAAGCATGCTACAGATTTTTTGGAGTTGATACAAATCTGTCTATATCGAATCTGCTCGATAGTGCAATGTTAGTCTAGCAGTGAAAATAGCCAGCACAAAGATACACACTATGTGACAGTGGAAACAAATCCAATAGACCACGCGTCACACCTTCTAGATTTCCCTCTTGACTTTGATTGTCTTATGGCTCTTGTGGATGTGCTCTTGTACCCGTAACACAAGATCACTCTTCTTTCCCGACAACTGTTCCCCAATTGAGGACAGGTATTTCTTCAGTTTGGGTAACTTGCAACAGTCTAGTGCGCCTTCTTGATGTAATTCCACCCAATCTACACCAGAATCATCCTCGATCATTTTCCGCTTTTGTCCTGCTACCTTAGGCTTTTCAGCATCATCTGGCAATATTACCTTGAACTGTTCAATTTGCTTTCCGGCCGCTTAAAATACGTCCTCATCAGGTACTTTGGTATCAAATTCAGTCCTTGCTTCAAAGAAAGGATCTTCCCGTTGCTATTACCTCAATATAATAAAAAATCTATGCAATGCAGCGTTCTTTAGATCTTCACCAAGTTGTATATCCTCGTTGACAGTTCGTTTCTCAATCACACCCATTGCCGCTTGCACCAGTTCATCCGAGGCAACATAGTCAGTATGAGTAATTTCCATAAGATATATGCTTGTGGAAAGAGAGGAAGTGATATCAGGAGCTGCATCCCTTGTCTTCCAAATTGGCACCATTTCTATCCAAACCTTCTGTCATTGTCGACTGAAGGAGGAGTGTTGGGATATGACGAAATATGAGTTTTTACGTTCCAAAAGAAACTATTCAAGTACGAGGTTTTCGACACGTGCGATCGGACTTGTCGGGATTCGACGCAAGTCTGCCGGACGCAAGTCTGTCGGACAATCTGTATCCACACAAAAAGGAAAAGATCCTATACAAGTGGAATATTGATGTTGTGTACGATGCAGTAGGGAATAATGCAAGATATCCCAAAGTACTGCATTCAACACAGAATTGTCGTTGAAGTCGAATCGAGTTCTGTAAACAAGGGATTTTCCAAGGGAAATCGTTGAACTCACTTTTGTGATTGAATCATCAATTCAAGCCAAACATTAATCAAATAGGAACAATTTCACTCAAAGTATACCTAGACACAGGAGAACTATTGTCGTGAAAGTGTTGTACAGTCAATTACAAATTTAGATTGCAGAGAGTTTGTTCTGAGCGCTAAAGGCACTCACGACAGAGCACATTTTGCTTTATTCTAACATTCAATCACAAAAGGCAACAAAACAAATTTACGTCAAGAACAGCACTGCCTTATCTACAAAGGAGTGAGTTATTCGTTGACTATGGGACGTTCTTCTTCCGGTGGAGGAAAGGGACGTGTGACTCCTCAGAAAGTCAAGAGCAACTTCAGTTCAACAGTTGTGAAACATCTATTTTCAACGAAAGATGAAAACGATGGAAAGGCAAGATCGTCGTACAAAGATGCCAAAGAAAGAGTGATTGACTACATCCAAGCTTCTGGAATGAAATGTTCCGAAGACATGGTGAAATCGATTCGAGATGGAAAGTCGATCGACTTCAATGCAATCACTCCAACATTGAATACTCCAACTCAAACTGAAGCTGTTGCAAGAGAAACAGAGATGACTCAAAACAAGATTCTCTACTCTGCAAAGCTCGACGAGAACATGCGAAGATCAGCCTACTTCAAAACGAACAAGCAAACTGTCAAATCAAACATCATGCTGAAGTTTGTGACAAAGGCGATGGATACAAGCTTTGAGGTGAAGCCGATTTCACGACTACTCTTGAAGATCCAATCAAACTCTTGAAACGTATTGAACGATTTATGAAGAAGAGTGCTGATGCTGAGTATGACTTCTTGGATTTCTGGGAAGCCAATCAAAAGTTCTTTGCTATGAAGCAAGGAACAACCAAAAACTTGATGCATTTCACGGAACGATTCTTGAGACAGGCTGAAGTCCTGAAAGATCTATATGGCGGTGCCTGGTTCCGAAATTTTGCAGTCAAGACGAAAGCGTATGCTGCTGTTGCTAGCACGGATACTACTGCTAGAGACAAGTTCAAGGATGATATCTTTGAAGCAGTTTTTGCAACAGGATTCCTGTGCAACTGTGATCGAACAAGAACAGCTCCTCTGATGCTGGATCTTCAGACGAACTACTGCAGGGAAGTGGATTATTATCCAAAGACGGTAAGCAAAGCACAAGATATGTTGAAGATTCACATGGATGTGATTAAAAATCCGGGAATGAACCTTTACCAAGGAAAGGACCAACCTAATAAAGGTAAAGGTAAAGGGAAAGGGAAACCGAAGGATGGAAAGAAGAAGGCAGCATGTTATGTGTGTTGCAACAAAGACCATATGTCTCCAAAATGCCCAGACAGACTGCTACCAAAGAACCAATGAAAAAATCAGGATCAATTTGTTGACTATGGGAAGATGCTCAATCTTAATCAGATTGGAGCAACTGTCCCAGCTACTGTTCCAGCTATAGTTCCTGGAGCTTCAGCATCCACAAGTGGAGCATCGAGTGTTGCGGGAAGCGTTAACACACCTTTGCGACTTGCTGGTACTAAAGGTAATCAAATGATCCAAGTTCCTACAGGTAATCAAATGATGCAAGTTCCTTCGGGAATGCAGCTCATGCAGATTCCAACTCAAGGTGGCGGCACTGTTACTGTCCCTTATTCTATGAATGCTAAC
>CAKOGP040001888.1:0-14769 GCA_933822405.4 Cylindrotheca closterium
GTTTCATCCTTCAATTTTCGGCAGTGCTTCCGGCGTGGCTTTAGTAGAGCGGTACCGACTTGACGGGCGCACGCGTGCAATTCCGGAATCTCCAAGTAGTCCCGATATCTTTTGGTTGGCGCCGTTCGTCTGCCCTTTGAGCTGATGCAAGAGATGGCATAATAACAGAGACAAACCAGTTAGATGTTGGGGCGACATTCGATCAAGCTTACTCCATTTAACAACTATAGACCTAAGGGCACACTGAATAGGAATAACATTCAGGTACCAATGTGTGGGGGGTCGATGCTGAATCCATCCGAGTAATCGACCACCATACCTGCAACTTTAATCGTTTGATAGATAAAGCCAGACAGAGCCAGATTTTGCTCTGCCTTACTGGTATCAGCAAATTTGGTCCGGGACCGGAGAGGGTGGCAATTCTCTGTTATTTAATGCTTTGAGAGGAATATCTCCACGCTCGTTAAGCATCCAAAGAATTCTCCACCGAACATCCGGGACGTGACCATACCAAAACCAGCCAGTAGACGTGATGGGTTCCTAATCCATCCGGTCTTGTCTGGCGTCCAAACCCCGGTGGGTGGGTGGGCATCAAAAAACCAAGCGTGTAATCACGATAACTTCAAATGTACTATTTGAAGCCTGATACCGATAGACCAGTGCACTTGTCCTCGTGTTGTTGCCTAGTATACTCGAGCACTACTCGGGTAGAAAGAGAATGGCAGTTTCATCCTTCAATTTTCGGCAGTGCTTCCGGCGTGGCTTTAGTAGAGCGGTACCGACTTGACGGGCGCACGCGTGCAATTCCGGAATCTCCAAGTAGTCCCGATATCTTTTGGTTGGCGCCGTTCGTCTGCCCTTTGAGCTGATGCAAGAGATGGCATAATAACAGAGACAAACCAGTTAGATGTTGGGGCGACATTCGATCAAGCTTACTCCATTTAACAACTATAGACCTAAGGGCACACTGAATAGGAATAACATTCAGGTACCAATGTGTGGGGGGTCGATGCTGAATCCATCCGAGTAATCGACCACCATACCTGCAACTTTAATCGTTTGATAGATAAAGCCAGACAGAGCCAGATTTTGCTCTGCCTTACTGGTATCAGCAAATTTGGTCCGGGACCGGAGAGGGTGGCAATTCTCTGTTATTTAATGCTTTGAGAGGAATATCTCCACGCTCGTTAAGCATCCAAAGAATTCTCCACCGAACATCCGGGACGTGACCATACCAAAACCAGCCAGTAGACGTGATGGGTTCCTAATCCATCCGGTCTTGTCTGGCGTCCAAACCCCGGTGGGTGGGTGGGCATCAAAAAACCAAGCGTGTAATCACGATAACTTCAAATGTACTATTTGAAGCCTGATACCGATAGACCAGTGCACTTGTCCTCGTGTTGTTGCCTAGTATACTCGAGCACTACTCGGGTAGAAAGAGAATGGCAGTTTCATCCTTCAATTTTCGGCAGTGCTTCCGGCGTGGCTTTAGTAGAGCGGTACCGACTTGACGGGCGCACGCGTGCAATTCCGGAATCTCCAAGTAGTCCCGATATCTTTTGGTTGGCGCCGTTCGTCTGCCCTTTGAGCTGATGCAAGAGATGGCATAATAACAGAGACAAACCAGTTAGATGTTGGGGCGACATTCGATCAAGCTTACTCCATTTAACAACTATAGACCTAAGGGCACACTGAATAGGAATAACATTCAGGTACCAATGTGTGGGGGGTCGATGCTGAATCCATCCGAGTAATCGACCACCATACCTGCAACTTTAATCGTTTGATAGATAAAGCCAGACAGAGCCAGATTTTGCTCTGCCTTACTGGTATCAGCAAATTTGGTCCGGGACCGGAGAGGGTGGCAATTCTCTGTTATTTAATGCTTTGAGAGGAATATCTCCACGCTCGTTAAGCATCCAAAGAATTCTCCACCGAACATCCGGGACGTGACCATACCAAAACCAGCCAGTAGACGTGATGGGTTCCTAATCCATCCGGTCTTGTCTGGCGTCCAAACCCCGGTGGGTGGGTGGGCATCAAAAAACCAAGCGTGTAATCACGATAACTTCAAATGTACTATTTGAAGCCTGATACCGATAGACCAGTGCACTTGTCCTCGTGTTGTTGCCTAGTATACTCGAGCACTACTCGGGTAGAAAGAGAATGGCAGTTTCATCCTTCAATTTTCGGCAGTGCTTCCGGCGTGGCTTTAGTAGAGCGGTACCGACTTGACGGGCGCACGCGTGCAATTCCGGAATCTCCAAGTAGTCCCGATATCTTTTGGTTGGCGCCGTTCGTCTGCCCTTTGAGCTGATGCAAGAGATGGCATAATAACAGAGACAAACCAGTTAGATGTTGGGGCGACATTCGATCAAGCTTACTCCATTTAACAACTATAGACCTAAGGGCACACTGAATAGGAATAACATTCAGGTACCAATGTGTGGGGGGTCGATGCTTAATCCATCCGAGTAATCGACCACCATACCTGCAACTTTAATCGTTTGATAGATAAAGCCAGACAGAGCCAGATTTTGCTCTGCCTTACTGGTATCAGCAAGTTTGGTCCGGGACCGGAGAGGGTGGCAATTCTCTGTTATTTAATGCTTTGAGAGGAATATCTCCATGCTCGTTAAGCATCCAAAGAATTCTCCACCGAACATCCGGGACGTGACCATACCAAAACCAGCCAGTAGACGTGATGGGTTCCTAATCCATCCGGTCTTGTCTGGCGTCCAAAGACGGGTGGGTGGGTGGGCATCAAAAAACCAAGCGTGTAATCACGATAACTTCAAATGTACTATTTGAAGCCTGAAACCGATAGACCAGTGCACTTGTCCTCGTGTTGTTGTCTAGTATACTCGAGCACTACTCGGGTAGAAAGAGAATGGCAGTTTCATCCTTCAATTTTCGGCCACAAAAAACCAAGCGTGTAATCACGATAACTTCAGATGTACTATTTGAAGCCTGAAACCGATAGACCAGTGCACTTGTCCTCGTGTTGTTGTCTAGTATACTCGAGCACTACTCGGGTAGAAAGAGAATGGCAGTTTCATCCTTCAATTTTCGGCAGTGCATCCGGCGTGGCTTTAGTAGAGCGGTACCGACTTGACGGGCGCACGCGTGCAATTCCGGAATCTCCAAGTAGTCCCGATATCTTTTGGTTGGCGCCGTTCGTCTGCCCTTCGAGCTGATGCAAGAGATGGCATAATAACAGAGACAAACCAGTTAGATGTTGGGGCGACATTTGATCAAGCTTACTCCATTTAACAACTATAGACCTAAGGGCACACTGAATAGGAATAACATTCAGGTACCAATGTGTGGGGGGTCGATGCTTAATCCATCCGAGTAATCGACCACCATACCTGCAACTTTAATCGTTTGATAGATAAAGCCAGACAGAGCCAGATTTTGCTCTGCCTTACTGGTATCAGCAAGTTTGGTCCGGGACCGGAGAGGGTGGCAATTCTCTGTTATTTAATGCTTTGAGAGGAATATCTCCATGCTCGTTAAGCATCCAAAGAATTCTCCACCGAACATCCGGGACGTGACCATACCAAAACCAGCCAGTAGACGTGATGGGTTCCTAATCCATCCGGTCTTGTCTGGCGTCCAAAGACGGGTGGGTGGGTGGGCATCAAAAAACCAAGCGTGTAATCACGATAACTTCAAATGTACTATTTGAAGCCTGAAACCGATAGACCAGTGCACTTGTCCTCGTGTTGTTGTCTAGTATACTCGAGCACTACTCGGGTAGAAAGAGAATGGCAGTTTCATCCTTCAATTTTCGGCCACAAAAAACCAAGCGTGTAATCACGATAACTTCAGATGTACTATTTGAAGCCTGAAACCGATAGACCAGTGCACTTGTCCTCGTGTTGTTGTCTAGTATACTCGAGCACTACTCGGGTAGAAAGAGAATGGCAGTTTCATCCTTCAATTTTCGGCAGTGCATCCGGCGTGGCTTTAGTAGAGCGGTACCGACTTGACGGGCGCACGCGTGCAATTCCGGAATCTCCAAGTAGTCCCGATATCTTTTGGTTGGCGCCGTTCGTCTGCCCTTCGAGCTGATGCAAGAGATGGCATAATAACAGAGACAAACCAGTTAGATGTTGGGGCGACATTTGATCAAGCTTACTCCATTTAACAACTATAGACCTAAGGGCACACTGAATAGGAATAACATTCAGGTACCAATGTGTGGGGGGTCGATGCTTAATCCATCCGAGTAATCGACCACCATACCTGCAACTTTAATCGTTTGATAGATAAAGCCAGACAGAGCCAGATTTTGCTCTGCCTTACTGGTATCAGCAAGTTTGGTCCGGGACCGGAGAGGGTGGCAATTCTCTGTTATTTAATGCTTTGAGAGGAATATCTCCATGCTCGTTAAGCATCCAAAGAATTCTCCACCGAACATCCGGGACGTGACCATACCAAAACCAGCCAGTAGACGTGATGGGTTCCTAATCCATCCGGTCTTGTCTGGCGTCCAAAGACGGGTGGGTGGGTGGGCATCAAAAAACCAAGCGTGTAATCACGATAACTTCAAATGTACTATTTGAAGCCTGAAACCGATAGACCAGTGCACTTGTCCTCGTGTTGTTGTCTAGTATACTCGAGCACTACTCGGGTAGAAAGAGAATGGCAGTTTCATCCTTCAATTTTCGGCCACAAAAAACCAAGCGTGTAATCACGATAACTTCAGATGTACTATTTGAAGCCTGAAACCGATAGACCAGTGCACTTGTCCTCGTGTTGTTGTCTAGTATACTCGAGCACTACTCGGGTAGAAAGAGAATGGCAGTTTCATCCTTCAATTTTCGGCAGTGCATCCGGCGTGGCTTTAGTAGAGCGGTACCGACTTGACGGGCGCACGCGTGCAATTCCGGAATCTCCAAGTAGTCCCGATATCTTTTGGTTGGCGCCGTTCGTCTGCCCTTCGAGCTGATGCAAGAGATGGCATAATAACAGAGACAAACCAGTTAGATGTTGGGGCGACATTTGATCAAGCTTACTCCATTTAACAACTATAGACCTAAGGGCACACTGAATAGGAATAACATTCAGGTACCAATGTGTGGGGGGTCGATGCTTAATCCATCCGAGTAATCGACCACCATACCTGCAACTTTAATCGTTTGATAGATAAAGCCAGACAGAGCCAGATTTTGCTCTGCCTTACTGGTATCAGCAAGTTTGGTCCGGGACCGGAGAGGGTGGCAATTCTCTGTTATTTAATGCTTTGAGAGGAATATCTCCATGCTCGTTAAGCATCCAAAGAATTCTCCACCGAACATCCGGGACGTGACCATACCAAAACCAGCCAGTAGACGTGATGGGTTCCTAATCCATCCGGTCTTGTCTGGCGTCCAAAGACGGGTGGGTGGGTGGGCATCAAAAAACCAAGCGTGTAATCACGATAACTTCAAATGTACTATTTGAAGCCTGAAACCGATAGACCAGTGCACTTGTCCTCGTGTTGTTGTCTAGTATACTCGAGCACTACTCGGGTAGAAAGAGAATGGCAGTTTCATCCTTCAATTTTCGGCCACAAAAAACCAAGCGTGTAATCACGATAACTTCAGATGTACTATTTGAAGCCTGAAACCGATAGACCAGTGCACTTGTCCTCGTGTTGTTGTCTAGTATACTCGAGCACTACTCGGGTAGAAAGAGAATGGCAGTTTCATCCTTCAATTTTCGGCAGTGCATCCGGCGTGGCTTTAGTAGAGCGGTACCGACTTGACGGGCGCACGCGTGCAATTCCGGAATCTCCAAGTAGTCCCGATATCTTTTGGTTGGCGCCGTTCGTCTGCCCTTCGAGCTGATGCAAGAGATGGCATAATAACAGAGACAAACCAGTTAGATGTTGGGGCGACATTTGATCAAGCTTACTCCATTTAACAACTATAGACCTAAGGGCACACTGAATAGGAATAACATTCAGGTACCAATGTGTGGGGGGTCGATGCTTAATCCATCCGAGTAATCGACCACCATACCTGCAACTTTAATCGTTTGATAGATAAAGCCAGACAGAGCCAGATTTTGCTCTGCCTTACTGGTATCAGCAAGTTTGGTCCGGGACCGGAGAGGGTGGCAATTCTCTGTTATTTAATGCTTTGAGAGGAATATCTCCATGCTCGTTAAGCATCCAAAGAATTCTCCACCGAACATCCGGGACGTGACCATACCAAAACCAGCCAGTAGACGTGATGGGTTCCTAATCCATCCGGTCTTGTCTGGCGTCCAAAGACGGGTGGGTGGGTGGGCATCAAAAAACCAAGCGTGTAATCACGATAACTTCAAATGTACTATTTGAAGCCTGAAACCGATAGACCAGTGCACTTGTCCTCGTGTTGTTGTCTAGTATACTCGAGCACTACTCGGGTAGAAAGAGAATGGCAGTTTCATCCTTCAATTTTCGGCCACAAAAAACCAAGCGTGTAATCACGATAACTTCAGATGTACTATTTGAAGCCTGAAACCGATAGACCAGTGCACTTGTCCTCGTGTTGTTGTCTAGTATACTCGAGCACTACTCGGGTAGAAAGAGAATGGCAGTTTCATCCTTCAATTTTCGGCAGTGCATCCGGCGTGGCTTTAGTAGAGCGGTACCGACTTGACGGGCGCACGCGTGCAATTCCGGAATCTCCAAGTAGTCCCGATATCTTTTGGTTGGCGCCGTTCGTCTGCCCTTCGAGCTGATGCAAGAGATGGATTTCGAAAATGACTGGAGAAGGTCTGTCCGCTCTCCGAACAATGACAAAAATCATCGTTCTGCCGGGTGTTCCAGAAAAAGCGGACAAGCGTCGGAAAAGCGTCAGAAAAAAGTCGGTAAAAGCGGACAAGCGTCGGGACAAGCGTCAAAAAAAGCGGACAAGCGTCAGGACAAGCGTAAAAAAAGCGGACAAGCGTCAAAAAATTTGGCACGGAACATGTAAAAAACGTGTAGAAAATCCAGTATGTACATACGTAACGTAAAGACCGACAAAATGCGTTATATATTATCTATACACGAAGAAAAAACAAAGTACAGACGTACCGATTACTTAGGAACCAATGATATTGGGAGCCTCGTTACTGATCTGGGGGACCTACAAGAGCCACCAGAAGAAGAGATTGTATTTGAGCCTGAAACGCCTCAAGTAGCCAAAGTCACTCAATCTGGGCAAACGTATGCGCAAGTTGCAATGTCAGGGCTGAACCTTTCTCAAGTTCCAAAGAAACCAAGAGAATGGCCTTCAAGCAGGAGTGGCAGTTCTGCCAATAAGAACAAGAATCAAGTTGCGACAAGACACAAGCATTGAGAGAGAGAATTGGAACCGTTGAAGAACAAGTTGTTAAAATCTGGTACTTGTACCAAAGAAGGAAGTCGCAGTACTAAAGACAGTAAAGCTATCCTTGAAGCACAGCACAATCTATGTTTCCATCAGATTGGGAACGAGATAAAAGCTGATTATGAAGAGCACAATGCTATTCTGATCGCTTGTTGCATGATGAAGATCAAGGCCAAGTTTGATACTGAAGAAGGTCTGAAGTTCATCCAACAGTACCACTCTTAGATGCGTGTCCCTTCTTCATTCATCTTGTACTGCTTGCACAATTTGTAGAGAATCTTTGTCTTCCCCATTCCACTCCATTGCACAAAGCAAATATAGGTTCCATAGTACTCGCCTTCATTGCCTTTCTTGTAAAATGTCAGAAATATAAAACAGTTTTTTTTGTGCAGTTGGAGCATATCAAAAAACGTGCGTCAACGCTGTGTCAATCACTTTGTAAGATATGCCAACAAATTACCGCTCCTGTTGATACACATTCGTACCAGGCTTCTTGCCGCCTTGTTCCAAAAACTTCATCAAGTCGTTGATGGCGACTTCCAATTGATCCCTGTTGATATTCTACCTGAAAAAGGCTCGTCAAGCAGGTAGTGTGCTTCGTCAAAAACAAAACCAACTCCGTCTGCTCATTAGCGATATTGAACAAGGCAATCATTTTATCCAATTTTTTACAAATACGCCGTCAACTACTTGTTGATTGCTGTCTATGCCGTTTCGGAGATCAGTGAATGCGTCAAACAGGTGCTTCTCCTTTTTCTTTTCATCGCTTTGTCGATAGAGGAACCAATGATATTGGGAGCCTTGTTACTGATCTGGGGGACCTACAAGAGCCACCAGAAGAAGAGATTGTATTTGAGCCTGAAACGCCTCAAGTAGCCAAAGTCACTCAATCTGGGCAAACGTATGCGCAAGTTGCAATGTCAGGGCTGAACCTTTCTCAAGTTCCAAAGAAACCAAGAGAATGGCCTTCAAGCAGGAGTGGCAGTTCTGCCAATAAGAACAAGAATCAAGTTGCGACAAGACACAAGCATTGAGAGAGAGAATTGGAACCGTTGAAGAACAAGTTGTTAAAATCTGGTACTTGTACCAAAGAAGGAAGTCGCAGTACTAAAGACAGTAAAGCTATCCTTGAAGCACAGCACAATCTATGTTTCCATCAGATTGGGAACGAGATAAAAGCTGATTATGAAGAGCACAATGCTATTCTGATCGCTTGTTGCATGATGAAGATCAAGGCCAAGTTTGATACTGAAGAAGGTCTGAAGTTCATCCAACAGTACTACATCAATCAAGGACTGAAGAAGTTTGGTGATGATGGAAAGGATGCTGTGGATAAGGAATTGAGACAAATGCTTCTGAGAGATTGTTTCACTCCCAAATTTGTTAGAGACATGACCACGTCTGAGCGAAAGAAAACCCGATCAGCGATGATGTTACTAGTGGAGAAGCAATTTGAAAAGACAATTAAAGGTTCCCTCATATACCAAGGCAATGGAACTCATGAATGGTTATTGCGAGAGGACACTGCAAGTCCAACTGCTTTGCAAGAAGCAATCACCACTACTTGTGTTATTGATGCACACAAAGGTAGAGATGTAATGGATGTGCCTAACGCTTTCATTCAAACTTATATGTCTGAAGCTAAGGAGGGAGAAGATTGTATCTACATGAAAATCACTGGCATGATGGTCCAGATATTGATTGACATGGCCCCAGAGTATTGCAAATACGTTGTATTAGAGAACGGAAAGCGAGTAATCTATGTGCGGGTACTACGTGCTATATATGGGATGTTACAATCAAGCCTCCTATTCTATAATCAGCTTTGAAGTGATTTGGAGGCAAAGAGATTTGTTTTCAATCCATATGACCCGTGTGTTGCTAACAAAGTTGTTGATAAAAAACAGCAAACTATCAGATTTCATGTTGACAATCTTATGTCAAGTCACATGGACCCAAAAGTAAATGACAAATTTGCTAAGTGGTTGAACATGAGATATGGTTCGATTAAGGCATGCACAATCGTCAGAGGAAAGATACACAGATATCTTGGAATGACTTTGGATTCCTTGGTGAAAGGAAAACTCAAGATCCGCATGGACGACTATGTCAAGAGCATGTTGGAAGATTACTGGAGGCTGGGAAAGGAAAGTTACTCAATGCTGAGTACTGTCAAATCTTTCATACTGCTGTTGGCTGGGAAAGGAAAGTTCCTCAATGCTGAGTACTTCCGTTTCTCTTGCCTCCACCAGCCGTCAGCGCACCTTTTGCTTGCCTCGACGTTTCAACCCTGATCTCCCACCTCTACCAGTGGACGCTGTCCGCGCCTTGGTCTTTGTCTTCCCTAGCCGTTCTCCGATCCACAAGAGCCGGGTCCTCCTCCACTCTACGGGCCCTCATCTACCAGCCAAACCACCTGCCCCCCAACTTCCTTCCTTGACCTCTGGCATCACTTCGGCAGTTGGGCTGTATCAGGTTCTCACAACTGGGATCCAGAGGTCATTACCATTGAAGGGAGTGAGGACCGCCTGGCTCAGGCTCTTCTTGCCGGTACCCTTTGTGCCGTGAGCGACGGCTCTTACAAAGCTAAAGTGGGCACAGCATGCGCTCAAATTCTCACTGAGGATTGCAGGGATATCATCTGGATCACCTGCCAAACCCCTCGGAAATTTGAGGATCAGAGTTCAAGGCGCAGCAAATTGATTGGCCTTATGGCTTCTCTCCTGGTGTTGGACTGGATATCTCAGGTCGCCCACCTGAGACTCTTTGCCAGCCAACCGTCGGTTGAGATGGCCTGCGACGGGCTCATAGCTCTTGATAAGGCAAGTCCTTCTCCAATGTCCACCTGTCATCGTCTGGTGCTCAGTTTGATCTGGCCTCCACCATCTGGGCCTTGCTTTGCCATCTTCCCCTCCAAGTTCATCGGCGCCATGTTAAAGGCCACCTGGACAAGCAACGGTCTTTCTCCCAACTGGACTGGTGGGAGCAGCGCAATGTGGAAGTGGACTTCAAAGCACAGTCCTATCGCTGCCTGCTAGAGTCTACATGCCGTTCTGTTGCCTCCAACTCCCGCTTCTTCCATGAACCTGTGTCTTTATTCATGGATGGTGTTAAGTCTTCCAAATTGGATCAGGCTCACATCATGGAGCTGGTCTCTCTTCCTGCCCTTCAAGCATATTGGTCCTCCAAGGACCGCCTCTCCAAGCAGTCCATACATGAGGTTGATTGGTTGTCTCTTGCACGTGCCATGAAGGCCCTCCCAGCAGATCTCCACCGCTGGACACCCAAGCATATTTCTGGTATGACGGGTGTGGGATAATTCTTGGCCATTTGGAACCGGTCGGCAAAGAGCTCCTGCGCCAGATGCTCCTCCTGCCCCGTGGAAGATCACCTCCATGTTCCACCCTGTTCTGCCCCTACTGCAGTTGCAGAATGGTCAAAACGCCATCTGGCCCTCCATACCTGGATGCAGACTCAGCAGACTGCCCCAGAGATCAAAGCCTTCCTCTTCAAATACCTGAAGACAGTCCGTCAGCCTTCCTTGCGCGTCCCCACCGTCCCAACCTGGTCCTGCCATCCCCACCTCTTCCAAAGTGCCGTCTCTGCCGAAGCCATGCTTGGGGCCCAGAGCCTCCTTGAAGGCCTAGTGTCCCCCAAATGGAGACACCTGCAGGCCCTTCACTTCTCCAGCATTGGCTCCAAGAAGTCTGCCAGCCTTTTGGCCTCCCATCTGATCCAACAACTGATTTGAAGATAGCTCCTGGCACATAGCTCGCAAGCGGGAGATTGACATTGGCATCCGCAAACAGTTTGCCATGGGCCTGATGGATACTCCCCCCACGCTTGCAGTACCTCTTTCAGGACTCCCGCAAAACTGTCCTCAACAAATCACTCAAAGATTGTCAACATTGGCTGCGCCTTGTCTCCTATGAGAGAGCAATCAACCGTCGCTCTCTAGCCAGGCAACGCCAGACGATTTTTGACCTGGCATGGCCCGCCAACCCAACATCGACTTGGCCACCCGGCGCAAGTCCATAAACAGACAGATGTCCCGGTCATCTATCTGCCCCTTCTATGTTTCACTCTCCCTCTGTCGATCACAGGCCTAGGGACCTGCAGTCTGTCATGTAGATGGTGGCCACATTGTTCTGGAACACTCCATTCACTTGGATCAATACACCCACAGCAGTAGGGCGCAAGAACAAGTGGCTTCTCACCTGCTACATAACCCTGCCCACCACCACCTTCAAAAAACACAAAAATCAAATAAAAATATGCCGCCTCAAGTGGCAAGTTTGTCTCTACATGTGCAAGGGTGCAATGTAATAAGCGATAGAGCAACTTCCCTGGGATTGGATGCCTCAAACTGGTTCAATAGTACTGGACTCACCTCCGTATGGTAAATGGCCATGACAGCCGTTAACCGCAAACTAGAACCTTGAAACATTCATGAATCAATTCTAATGTGAATGTGCACAGAAATATCTGGAACAATGGTAAGCTCCAACAATAGTGAATTTCTCCTCAATATCAGATGCGAGGCTTTTGTTTTTTGTTTGTGTTTTCTTCAGTTGCCTTTCGTTTCTTTTACTTCTCTTTCTCTCCATCTGATGGTGGTACTCTAACGATGTCATCCAAATAGCCATTCACTTCATCTGTTTTCCTTACAATGCCTTGCATTTCTGCTTTTTTTGTCTTAAGTTTTGGGCGGAGTTGCAAGACTTGCTCTGTAAAGTTATTCGTGGCGGTCTTGCTATCAGCTTCTTGATGGGCACCCAAAAAGCTGTGAGAAGCAAGAACTTCTGACATTTCATTGTGAACTCCTGTCAACTCCCAGAATGCTTCTGTCAATCCAAATTCATCATTGGTTGGTATCCGCAGCACTTTGGATACTGCCATTCCCTCTTCAAGATTCTTGACGCAATCTGGTTTCAAAGTATGATCTGAATAATATTCAGGGGAGGAAAGGTTGCCCCTTTTAATTTTCCACTCCTTCGAGTTGTTCGATTCTATCAATCGTCTTGCAGTCACCCGCAACGCAAAGTTTGCCGTGGGTCCCTGTAATAATACAACGGAGCTCGTTTCGGTGCGATCGTTGTTGTCGTTTAACGAATAAGGCCACTTCCACGCAAACCTGAAACTAACGATTGGCCGGACTTTTCCGCGCGCAGTTTCCGTTTTGAAGAAAAATCGTTTCCACACGATCATTTTCCCTCCAAAACTGGGCCAGTTTGCTGAAAATCCTGATCAGAAACTGATAAATTGGCCATTTGGTCAGTCACCGAAACTGAAAACTGAAAACTGATCAAGTCAAACTGATTGCCTCCACCACCGAACCCAATGCAACTGTAAAATCATTTTCATCACTATTTTTCAACATGAGCTCAAGCGAGAAGTCAAGCGACAGCTCCATGAACAGCAGCAGTGGAATGTCTGCCAGTATTGATTCAAGCACTGACTCTAGCATGGACTCAAGCGCCAACTCAAGCCTTGACTCAAGCCTTGACTCAAGCCTCGACTCAAGTCTCGACTCAAGCATGAGTGGTGGCAGCTCCACAATCAGCGACCCATTCCATGTCTTTGAATACATTTTCGACTTCCGCATGGACGACTTTTTCCTGGAGTTGGGGATCGTGTCAGATTTGTTCGATTTCGGTTTTGACGAAGATGAGGGATCATCCTCCGAGTCTGGTTATGAAAGGGAAGATATGAGGGGCAGGGGCCCAAGAGCTCCAAGAGTGGCGAGGAATCCCTACAATGGGCCATTCTACAATGTCTACATCAAGAACGCTGATGAGCACAATGCAAATGACATGGGCTCCGTATGGGACCAGGAGAGCACACTAGCAAAAGGGTTTCGGCGCAGGTTTGGTATCCCTTATTCCTCTTTTGATGCCATTGCCAAAGATTGGGATTTAGACGGTGAATACAGAGCACCAAAGAGTAGAAACGGCGCAAGAAGAATTGATTCTAGGATCTTGATTATGGGTTCCCTTGGAATCCTCACTCAAGATCTCACGTTCGATTGGATGGAACTGGTGACTGACACAAGCAAGTCTCTGAACCATTTCTTTTTTATGAAATTTACCTTTTGGTTCCGCAAATGCTACTCAAAGGAATGGATAAAGTTTCCAGAGTGTAGTCAATCAATAGCTAAGGTGAGTTTTGGTGTGCCATGCAAAGTAACGAACTCATATGTCGACTCACCGAGCTCTGTTCTTCTTTGTTATCTGAAACTAGGTAATGGACTTTTACACTCTACTTGGTTTTCCTGGATGTATTGGATCAATTGACTGTGTCCATGTTGGCTGGGATGGGTGCTCAGCTGGTTACCATTCGGATGCGTGCGGAAAAGAAGGCTATCCAACTTTGTCCTTTGAAGTCATCGTGTCGCACACTAGAAGAATTCTCTCCGTAAGCCAAGCCTTCTGGGGATCATGGAATGACAAGACTATTGTTACATATGATGAGATGATTCGAAAGATCAAGGGTGTGGGTAAGTATGGGGAGCAAACAATGTATAAGGATTTTGTCTGGCGGACTCGCACAGTGGATGGTTCTGTTATTGTTCATAAGGGGGTTTATGTCATCTGTGATGGTGGATACCTTGAATGGCCAGAGTTGATCCCTCCATACAAGTCACAAATTCCAGGATCCGCAGACTATCGCTGGTCCAAATGGCTCGAAAGTCTTCGGAAAGATGTGGAATGTTCGTTTGGTATCTTGAAGGCAAGGTTCGCTTGTCTAAAAAATCGTTCAAGGTTCAATGACAAGGAGACAATTGAAACTGTCTTCCACTGTTGCTGCATTATGCACAACATAAACCACCACTTTGATAAGTATGATGACATTTTTGGGCGCTCATTTCGTATTCAAATTCAAATCGAATCCTCAGTGGGCGCGAAAGCATTCAGTCTAAAGGCGCCAAAGCATGCTAGTCCTGTCTTGAGTGGCCCAACAGCAACGGTCTTCCTATATGAAAAGACATCAACGGAGATGTTGTTCCGTTGTGATAGATGTGTTGGATGGAGCTTTCGATACGGTTGGAGAGGCAGACCTCCGATGATACAAATCCGTCGTCAGTTTCCGGTTCGTCGTGTGGAACTGCATTTTTTGCCACGACGCCAGACACCCGAAAAGTTGGGCAGGAAAAGTCATCTCATCAGTCATCGGTTTCAGGTTCGCGTGGAAGTGGCCTAATGTCCTAGGCTGGCTGGCGGAGGAACACGTATACTTGTACGCGCACGTGTACCACAGCATCGGAGGGGGCAATGAGAGGCCACGAGTAACCTGCAGCAAAAATCTCAAATCTTTGAACTTTTGCACCCATCATTATCATCACTTGCACTGCACTGTCACTCGTCATCGCCATCCCATTTGCCATTGCAGAATATCACAGTCCCTTCTTAGTGCCTTAGAA
>CAKOGP040001889.1:0-14712 GCA_933822405.4 Cylindrotheca closterium
GAAGCGCAATGTAACCTCGATAGTTTATCCGAGCTTGTGAAGCTTGGATTCCGTGTTGTTATGGACACTGACATTGAAAACTCCTTCATCGTTACGAAGGGGGAACAGAGAATGAGGTATGTGCATCGAAACGGATTGTATACTTTCGTGCCCGATGGTAGGGCAGAGAGTGATGAAGGATCCGAATACTCTGAATGTGAATACAGAGAATGCGGAAATGGTGACTGTGACGCGATTGGTGTCGCACACACCGAATGCCATAAATGCGGTGTTATTTTCTGTGGTAGAATTTTTAAAATTAGCTATTCCGATTCCGATTATTGTGGCATACAGACGGTACGGGAGAATATCGAAGGGTTCACTGATAAACAAGTTGAGCGGGCTAGTCGTGCACGATCAGTGTATCATATGGCTGGTGCACCAGGAGTTCAAGCGTTTTGCATTGCAGTAAGATCTGGTCTGTTCAAGAACTGCAACGTGAATGAAGAAGATGCAATCATTGCCAAAAAAATATATGGACCTGGTTCTTTGGTCCTAAAAGGAAAGACGAAGCGTCCCACACCTGAAGGAGTGCGGGATGACTGGATAGAAATACCAAAGGAGTTATTAATGCACAATCTGAATGTTGTGCTGCACATTGATCTTGTTTTTGTTAACAATTCATTCGGCCTCACGACCATTGATGGGAGTGTGAGATACCGGTGCTATATACCCTTGGCTTCACGATCCAAAACAACATTGTACGACGCAATTGATAAATGCTTTCGAATATATAATGCACGTGATTTCACAGTGGAAAAGATTTACTGCGATGGGGAGTTCCTTCCGGTATTTGAACCCATGAAAGACGAACTTGAAGTTCATATGAATTACGCCAGCAGAGGCAAACATGATCCGAAAGCGGAACAAAATAATCAGCATTTAAAGGCACTGTTTCGGGTTCACTTTAACCGAATGCCATTCAAGGCAATTCCAAAGAAGTTAACTGTGGCACTTATGGCACGAGTCGTTAAAATATCCAACTACTATCCGGCAAAAGGTGGGTTGTCTGCATACTACAGCCCGCATATGATTATGCATCAACGAATGGTTGATGCCTCCAACAAATTTGTCGCTGAGATTGGTGCCTATGTCCACGGATATGGTCATGACACCAAGAATAATATGGCTGCTCGAACGATCGAAGGTGTTTACATGGGACCCACCGACAATATTCAAGAAGGGCACCGTATCTATGATCTGAACACAAAGTGCGAAGCACGACGTGCAAAAATCAAGGTTCTTCTGATGACTGACCAAGTCATCAAGATTATCGAAGAAGACGCAAGATTGGAAGGAGTTACGGAATTGCGCACCTATTCCAAGCGTAATGGCGAGCTAATCCTCGATGGTGATTTGCTCAAAGGAGTGGACCCAGATGAACTGTGGGATGAAAACTACGTACCAGTAAACGAAATCGAAAGACTGAGTGATGTAACCCTCCGAAATGAAAATATTCCAGATGACAAACTTGATGAATTACTAATGGATGCTGAAGCAGACATCATGGAAGCGAGGTTCGACAGGGACAGAAACCCAAGATACGATAGCGAAGCAAATCAATATGAAGACGAGCTAGAGGACGAAATGTTCGACAGAATGTTCAAGAAGATTAAGGCTAAACAAGATGCTGAAGATCTGATGGACGAAGACTACCAAGAACACGAATGGATAACGGCCAATGAGGACATGGACGACGAAGACGAATACGAGTCTGAACTAGACGATGAAGAAACCAAGCAAATGTTAGACGAACTGGCAGCTGAGTTAGTGGAACTTGGAAAACCAGACAAAGAAGAGGTTCTGTTTGAGTTTGATGACGACACACAAGAAGATGTGGAAGTTGAATCAGAAGAGGAAGATGGTGTCGCTCGCGCAGGAGTGAGATTCGCGGACACAGATAATGATGAGTCCAACACCGAAGGAATTGTAAGAAGCTACAGTGACGACGGTGTCGAAGTTGGAGCGAAATGGGTACTTCGCCCAAGACACAATCGATCCTACTTCTCACAAGGGGTAAAAATGAGACCCACTGAGAGATACAGAAGAGAGAAATCAAGATTTGGACAGAGATACCTGCAAAAAAGGAATCCGCCTGTGACAAACGTTCTGAGAAACAGGCGTGCAATGAGAAGAAAAGCACGAATGAAAAGACTCCGAGTATCGCTGTATCAAGCAATTAAGAAACGAATTGACACGCAAAGAAATGGAGCACAGTTGCAAGGAAACCTTAAGCACGAGCGTTCCATCCGAGAACGCGTGCACAATTTGGCATTCCAACAAGTCGGGAACACAAACAAAGGCAAATATGACGCTGACGAAGCGTTGGTAGTCGCTCGTGTTATTCAACAAATACGCGAGGGTGTCAACGGTGGTATCAATGGACAAGACGGAGTCTCGTTCATTCAGCAATACTATCTGAATAAAGGACTGAAAATATTCAAGGAGCGAGGTAAAGACGCGGCCATGAAAGAACTTGACCAATTAATCAAGCGCAGTTGCTGGACACTGATCAGTATTGAGAAACTAAAACCAACCGAAAGAAAGAAGGCCGTAGATGCGATGATGCTACTTGCCAAAAGAATGATGGCGTAACAATCAAAGGGCGGTGTGTATTCAAAGGTAACGAGACCCGGGATTGGTTGTCTCGTGAGGACACTGCAAGTCCCACAGCTTCGCATGAAGCTAATATCTGCACGGGTGTAATTGATGCCCATGAAGGTAGAAACGTCATGTCAATGGATATACCTAACGCGTTTATCCAAACATTGATGCCCAAGCAGGAAGAAGGAGAAGATTGAGTAATAATGAAAATTACTGGGCTGCTGGTCGACTACATGATTGACCTAGATCCGACATATTGGGATTTTGTAGTAATCGAAAATGGACGTCGAGTGATCTATGTTGTGATCCTCCGTGCTATTTATGGGATGTTATCAGATTTCATGTTGACGATCTTATGTCAAGTCACATGGATCCGAAAGTAAATGACAAATTTGCTGAATGGTTGAACATGAGATATGGTTCGATACAGCCAAATTTGCTGAATGGTTGAACATGAGATATGGTTCGATACAGCCATGTAAGATCGTCAGAGGAAAGATACACAGATATCTTGGAATGTCTTTGGATTTCTCGGTGAAAGGAAAACTCAAGATCCGCATGGACGACTATGTCAAGAACATGTTGGAAGATTTTCTTATCAAGTTCAACAAGGATTCAAAGCAGGAAACACCAGCTGGTAATGATTTACTGGAAGCTGGTAAAGGAAAGTTACTCAGTGCTGAGTACTGTCAGATCTTCCATACTACTGTTGCAAGGGGACTTTACGTCTCTAAGAGAGCTCGTTTGGATATCCATCCAACAATTACTATTCTTGCCTCGAGAGTTTGAGAACCTACAGAGTCTGATTGGAAGAAGTGTGTTCGCATGATGCAATATTTGGTTTGTACATCATTGTATCACCTGACACTTTCCGCAGAATCACTATGAGTCATGAAATGGATGATCGACACATCATTTGCGCTGCATCCAGATTTCAAGAGCCATACTGGCGGCACTCTGTCCTTTGGAGGAGGTGCAGCTCAAGTGATGTCAAAGAAACAAAAACTAAACAGCAGAAGCAGTACGGAAGCGGAACTGATTGCTGTTGACGATGTTGTCACGATGATACTATGGACGAAGTTGTTCATGGAGTGGCGCATCATTTGCGGTGCATCCAGGTTACAAGAGCCATACTGGCGGCACTCTGTCCTTTGGAGGAGGTGCAGCTCAAGTCACCGCATCATTTGCGGTGCATCCAGATTTCAAGAGCCATACTGGCAGCACTCTGTCCTTTGGAGGAGGTGCAGCTCAAGTGATGTCAAAGAAGCAAAAGCTAAACAGCAGAAGCAGTACGGAAGCGGAACTGATTGCTGTTGATGATGTTGTCACAATGATACTATGGACAAAGTTGTTCATGGAGTGGCAAGGGTATCCAATCAAGAAGAATATCTTGTATCAGGATAATAAAGGCGCGATTCTACTGGAAGAGAATGGTCGCAAGAGCGCGGGCAAAAGAAGCCGAGCTATCAATACTTGTTATTTCTTTATCACAGATCAAGTTGAGAAAGGAAATGTTAAGATCAAATACTGTCCAACTGACAATATGATTGCGGATTTTATGACTAAGCCATCGCAAGGTGAGAAATTTTGCAAGTTCAGGAATCTGATTCTTGGTCCACAGGAATAGGTCAGACAGGTATGTATATGTTCAAAAATGAAAATACAAAACAAAAATAAACAGTGAATGAGAGCATGTCCCATTGCTGCCAATGGTGATTGTCAGAATGGCAGGAGTGTGTTGGGATATGACAAAGTATGAGTTTTTACATTCCAAAAAGAAACTATTCAAGTACAAAGTTTTCGACACGTACCATCGGACTTTGATCGTTATGTCAGGATTTGACGCAAGTATGCCAGACGCAAGTCTGTTGGACAATCTACATCCACACAAAAAGGGAATGACCCTATATAAGTTTGATATTGATGTTGTGTACAATGCCGTAGGGAATAATACAAGATGTCCCAAAGTACTGCATTCAACACAGAACTGTCATAGAGGTTGAATCAAGTTCTGTAAACAAGGGATTTTCCAAGGGAAAATTGTTGAACTTACTTTTGTGATTGAATTATCAATTCAAGCCAAATATAAATCAAATAGGAACAATTTCACTCAAAGTATACCTAGACACAGGAGAACTATTGTTGTGAAAGTGTTGTACAGTCGATTACAAATTTAGATTGCAGAGAGTTTGTTCTGAGCGCTAAAGGCACTCACAATAGAACACATTTTGCTTTATTCTTTGGTCTTGTGGATGATAGAAAAGTGGGCGGCAATGTCGAGTTGGCTTGCCACATTATCGGCCTCAATTGATTCCAATGCTTGAGCTTGGGGGATGTATGCAAACGGAATACCCCACAGGCAGTCACACTTTGGCACAGTGATGTGAATCTTCTTGGATAAGACCCCATCAATCAAGACCGTGTGCTCTTTCAACACAAAGACACCCATTGACTTGGGGTCACTGCCTGACCATCGGCGGTCTGTGCCAGGGCGGGAAGGCCAACCTACATCCACCCTGATTGGGTACAAGAAGTTAATGTGCTTCATAAGCTGGCGGGCCAACTTCTTCCAATCAACCTTGAGAGGGCACTGAGCCAAAGAACCAATTTTCATCACCACCCCATGTTGGAGAGGAGTAGTAGGGGTTGTCAATGAACCCAACCCAACTCTTTTTTTTTTGGGCAGCTGTGATTGGTCAAGCCAAAAAAGAAAACAGTTGGTTTGGGTCAGGAAAAGAAAAATTGTGCCGAAAAGAGACCCAACTATAATATATTTGGGTCTTCAATGACCCGGAGATAATTGATTCGCGGGATAAAAGATTTACAATTCCTGTCCAATGTTTTAGATTTTTATGGTGTGGAACAGTTCAATTTTGAGTAAACGTGGCCCAAAGTTAAACAAAGAATAGTTGGGTCATGCTATTTTTTGACAACAAATAAGCAAGCAAATATATCTAGGAGATATCGTACGTCTCCCTAAACTACTGGCTATTTCCCAATAATATTTCGTGGCTTCAAAGGGGGTGGTCAAATATTGGGAAAAATACTGCCCTTCTATTGGTCAATAAAAATAAACAAAAAATAGTTGGGTTGGGTTCATTGACAAACCCTAGTGTAGCATCCTCCATTGTGTTCACGGAAGGCCGAATGGATACCTGACTTCACAGTGTTTAAATCTCCCTTGCTTCCAAAGCGCATCCAATCTTTGAGATTACGCTTGCGGACCTTATCAGGGGAGCTGTTGTAGTAGGAGCCATTGTCATATGACATGTTGACATAGCGCTTGATGTCGGCCACAGACCTGAGCTTGGAAGTCACATCTTCAGGGGTGCAGATCCACCACCTGCGCTTTCAAAAGTTCGCCTTGGTATCTGAGAGGAGGGGAAGGACAGTTAAATCCTTGTTGGAATAGGTGATGGCTTTGAGCATGCCCGGTTGAATAGCCTGGATCATCTTCTGAGCGATCGTCGATTGGCTACCTTCGGCGGCCGTGGCAGCCCACCGTATCACACCATGACATTAAAGTAACTCAAGGCCGAGAACGGCAGGTTAGAGGACCCCAATTGGAGTAGTCTAGTAATTTTGGCCTCTTCCGTTTCATGAAGGGGGGGAGATTGGCCGCATCGCTGTAGGTCAGGGCGGAATCAGCCGGAGGGAGCTTGAGAAGAGGCTTCATAGGCTAGGCTGGTTTCTTGGCAACCACCCTGTTGTTGTGCTTGGGATTGTTGGGAGTGACTTGGGATTGTTGGGAGTGACTTGGGGTGGTTGGTTGGGAGGGACTGGCGGGTTCGCTTCTTGGGGCCATCAGCAAATGCCGCCAAATGGGCAGACGATGCCTTCACCTGTCGTTCTGCAGGTGCAGGCTCTAACATGTCCTCATCGGCAGCTATGGTTTGCCTGGCCAAAGCATCCATTCTGGTAAAGATGATCGCACCTACTGGGGGAGGATCCTCGTCCAGTAGGACCATTGCCATCTGGGAATCACCATTTTTGTCAACAGTTGGGGTGTTGGAAGAGGTAGTTTGTTCACAGGCTTTCTTGGACTTGTTGACGGCGGCAGCCTTCAACTTTTTTAAATTCATTGTGGCGCTGGATCAACCGCATTTCTTCAGATGCTTCTTTGGAGACCGGATCGCGGGAAGAGTCCGCCCAAGGCGCTGCAATCAACCAGATCAAAGGAAGAGGATTTTCCAAAAACCGAAGATGAGGATTGTATGGGTCCTCCTTGTTCCAGTATGATTGACTGTTGAATTTATTGTCAACTGGATCATTATACCCAAAGATCATCAAGGGGCATTGGGTTACCAGTCCAAAGAGGAAGGCACGGCTTTCCCAATCATTGTCAAACTGTGGAGTCCCTTTGTCAGCAAGAAGGCGCGGGTCCAGCAGGTTTTCCATCCAGACTTCAAGTGCATCGTACTGGTTATTGCACATTTTGAAGGTTGCAATACCCTTTTCCTCCCAGGACTTAGCATCTGGATAATCGGAATACGATTCTGCATATCCAGTGCAAGAGCCATTCCATTTATCGGCATTGTTGACATCGTCGTCCCATTTAGTAAACAGTGCTCCAGAGACAGGCGAGCTGCGGGTGCAATAGGCCAATTTACGAATCGAGCAAACGACATTGACCGTGTCTTTGATACGCATAGTGTAGAGGGACCAAAGTAGTTTGACAATTGCCGTAGTTTGTCCATTGGGGTCAGGTTCCTTGGAGAGTTCCAGAAAGCTAGAAAAGCCAGTTTTGACTCCCTGTTTTTGCTCTGCAAGAGGCTTTCGTTGTCCCAATGTGGAAATCTTATCAACGTCTGTTCTGTGAGCGCGTGATGATGAAAATCGGCTCCTATGCGTTAGATTGAGTAGTGAGGTACGAGAGATTCGGGACGAAAACGAGTACGATGACAAACATGGGGATTTTACAAGATGTGTGCAAATCTCTAGGTTAAACTATCTAACGTACAAATGACGGACACTCTCTGGTCCAATTAACGGTCCCCTCAAGGTGATACTGATGTATCAGAGAACCTTGTACTCCGAATTGGGCTAATATCAACCGTACCCCCTCTTGGGAGGACGTATCATCCAATACTGTCCAAGACTGACAATATCCGGCGACAGATGAAGACGTTTCCAAAATTAAATCAAAAGAGCAAGTTTTCCATTTTGCTTTGCTTTCCACATGATGTGTTCAATAAGACGATCACGAACAGGTCCAGGTTGGATCTTGGTTAAAACATCGGCCAAGTTCTCATCGGAAATGATCCATTCAATTCGTAGGATATCAATTGCGCATCTGGAGCAAACGTAGTGATATGCGACAGCATTCGATTTCTTTTTCAATTGAGATTCAGGAACACTTGAGTTCTTGACAACGGACATGTTGTCAATACAGGTATGACAATAACCTTGGATTGGGACGCCAATCATTCTGAGCTTGAATCGTAGTCCCTCAAGTAATTCAACACCTGTCTTTAGAGCAGAAAACTCAGAACCAAAACTGCTTGTCTCGACACTGTTCTGCTTTTTTGAATACCAGATAATAGGAGCTTTGTTAACAAAGATCAATACTCCTGTTCTTGATTGATGAGTAACAACGTTAGCAGCATGAGATGCATCAACAAACATAGTAAACTCTACCACTTTGCCAAGAGGTGTAGGCATGTCAGTTGGGAGTTCATCCTTAGTGAATTCATAGAACTGTGAGTAATCAGCTTTCTTTAATGGTCTCAGATGATCAGCGTAACCACAATTCATCACAAGTATACGATCAGGATGCTTCTGTAAATAGGCAAAAATATGTAAGGCAGCATGAAAGTGACCTTCACGAGGCATTGCATTGTAAGATGAGAGCATAGAACTTCGGCGGCAACATCGATACGACCAAGTTCCACAAGCCAGCGCAGAATACCAATGAGCTGCATGTAAAGTATTGCAGTATCATCATTGACAAAAGGAGTAGAATCAAGTTCCGGCTTGTATCCAGTGGGTAAAGTTGAATAAACCTTTTTCTTCAAAGTCAGTTGCATTGGCGCAATTTGCTTCTTGACAACTCGTAATGACTCTTGTAGATATGCTTCAGATCCAATAGCCCAGGTAAAATAATCATCACCATCCAACTTGTGCTTTGAGATTGTTCCACCAAGATACGTGGTCAGGTTTTAAAACAAAGAAATTGTTGAGTTTGTCCATACTAGCTTTTGGATTCTCCGAAATATGCAATGGCATCATCAGTATAGACTAAAATATACTCATAATACTTCGAACCATCTTTGCGTTGACAAGGACAACGCCAAACATCCATATCTCCGCGACATGGTTGGAACTCCAATTGTTCCTTCAAAACGTCTGCACAGAGGCTCCTCCATGCGAATCCCAAACTTTTGAGTCCGTAAACGGCTTTAACCAGGATAGCTTTCTTCCCGGCATATTCTCCAAACTCCTTCCCTAAAATACAACAAACTTTCTCGGTACATTTGGCATTCAGATATGCACCGGAGACGTCAGCACTCAAAACATTCAAACCATTCAAAGCAGCAATAACAAAAGCAAGTCAAATACTTTCCCTTGTCACAACACTTGCATAGGTGACAGACATTGGAGGGTCAGTCTGGTCCCCTCTAGCACATATGCGTGCCTTCCGTGTGAGATCCATCTTGACATCAAAGACAGTCATAAGCTCAATGAGCTGATATCCAACAGGAACATCTTCATCTTCTTCCAGAATCTTCAAAGCTGGCAGAATTGTCTTGACCTCTTTGATCAAAGCATCATTCCAATGCAAGGTACCATTCTCAGCATCAAGTTCATACGCACGTGCGACACCTTTCGGCCCAGGACCAGGCACTTCAATACCAAACTTTTCTGGTTTCTGCCTTTTCACAGCACGGCGCTTAACAGCTTTTAAAACTCGATCACGCTTTCTCAAAGTGTAGGGAACCCACCACACAAAGGCAGGCTCTGACACAAGCTTGTTTGCAACAGCATATTCAGCGACCTCAATAGGAAATGCTTCTTTTGCTACTGATAGATCAAGCCATTCGGTTTCTCCACCTTTCATTTCAGCTAACAATTTCCATCCTTTAGTTGTCTTTCGTGGACGCTTGAGACCATTGGAGGTAGTATTCCACCCGTCGTCCCCTTTAACTGCTCGTCCATCACGTTGATGATCAATAAATTCGTGAATCCGGTACATTGTGTTACCTTCATCATCAACATTCATCATTATCCCTTCAATAATCTGATTTGCATAGAAGCTTTCCACTTTTCCATCCTCAAACTCCACTTGATAGATAGATGTGTCAAGGTGTGGATTCTCGTGGTAATGACCAATCAATTTTCCAGATGAGTCACGCTTCCGACCTTGAACGACTCCAAAAGTTTCAACTCCATCTGCATTAAAAGAAACCTTTGCAGAGACATATTTATCGAACTCAACAGGGTCCGCTTCTTGATCCGGCGGCTCTTTGAAATCATCTTCAATCTTGTGACGAGGATCTTCTTGTGGGTGATCTTCATACTGATCATACTGTGGATAACTACCATCCTCGATTGCAGAGATCGGCATGTTGTATTTATGCCAAATGCGGTCAAGTTCTTCTTAAGAGATAGAAACTCCATCAGACTTCTTCTTCAGATTCTTCTTTAGGCCTTCCATAAACTCTTTCTTTTTCTCTTCCATAGGTTCACTGTTTCGTTCTTCAGCTGATAGTGGAATCACTGACGATCGTTGTAGTACTTGTCCATTGGCAATAGCAACAGCAAAACAAAGAGCTGCTCCAATAGTAAAACTTGGACCAAGCCAACGGCATAGTTGTTTCCCATCCTTGGATGAGCGATTAGGCGAAAGGCACCAACACCAATCCCAAATAGCAAAATCAACCAGGTGAGAGATATCTTTAGTGTTGCCAGAAACAATTGTGGCTCCACATTCTCCTTCTTGTATCGCAAGTCCCAATGCCATGTGACTGCAAATCTCAAAAGCATACATAAAAACTCGATCCCAGAACGCAATAGGGATATTCCTTGCATGCATGAATCGACGGTAAAGTCGACTTCCTTCCCGAATTGTGTCCTCTGTAAGTGCTTGATTAGGATGATGAGGCTCAATAGGATGAATCGGCACTTGTCCTTTGTTAGCAACTTCTCGGAATTTCCCTTGAGTGAGAGACTTGGCATCATCAGGTATGAGACATTGGGGAAAACCGAACTGACGAAATAGTTGTGTGAGGCTTGTGTGAACATCTGATTCTTTGTTCAACGGATAAGCACGAGCCCACTGTACTGGTGTAGCGTAGACCGCGATGCAAGTGTTTCCTTCAGCTGACTTGCAGGGTCCAAACTTAACATCAACATAAACATTTGTTTTCAATCTCGGATACTCCAACTGATATTGTACAGGGCGAAAACGGCGAGACCCCTGAACGACCGACCAATCACGAACGGCACGTTGAGTTGTCTTCTCCAGGGTGCGACGAGCACATTCAATACTGGTTCTCCATCGACGAGCAAGTTGATCCGGCTTGATGAGGTAGGATTTTCCGGAAGTTTTCATCGATCGAATTGTCAAACTGTGTACGCCACATACGACATTGTTGCTGTCCCCTAAAACTTGCGGTAAACGATCAAGGCAAGCAGCAGTTGGGAGCGTTGAATCAAGTCGAGTGAAAGATGCGAGTTGGTGATACGGTGCTTGATAATCAGCATCAATCTGTTGTCGCAGAGCTTCTTCTTGGCGCCTGGAATCAGGATCATAAGGCTGCCAAGGAATGTCTGCAGTCATCCAAACAGGCTGAAACTCCATTATATCGCTGACCTCTGCATCGGTAGGTTGGCGACATGTAAAATAGGAAATTGGCTTGTCAAATAGGAGCGGGATCCGTATATTCGATGTCAAAATAGCATGAGCTTCTCTGTTTCCTTGTTCAGGCCGTAATCGGATTAATGGCATGTCATTTACCACCACGCTGTTGGCACGCAGTTGATTGACACAGAGTAGATGCGATCCTAGGCCAGGGATCAAAAGCACTTCACAGAAATGCAGACAGTAGGTTTGATGGTCAAAGGGACAGTCATAGGCAAGGCAGACATTTCCAATTCGAACATCGTTTATTTTCAAGCCATTGTGGAAACCGGTGACATTTATTGACTTAGAGGACGTTGAAAGGACGCAACATCCAGCAGGGTCAAAAGCACATGTATCTGCGTGCGAGTCCAGTTCACATTGGTTGGTAAGGGTGTTTGTGGATGATAGCACTGATACCATACGAGAGTTTGGGCGAGTGCTCGTGAGGGATCTAACAGATGAGGTTCCTAGTCAACGACGGCGACGACTCATTCCTGCACCTGCCCCACGTCCATCATTGTTACTTTCATTGTTACTTTCTTCTTTTGTTTCTTCTTGATCAGCCCGTCCATCATGGACAGCGCTGATACCACAACCACAACCACCACGGCCTTCACGGCCTCTTCCGCCATGACCACCACCATTGCAACGGTTGCGACGCATTTCTAAACAAATATTTCTTTCTTCTTGTGTAAACTCCTCTCTCCAGATTTGATTTGAATAACCTCCATCATTTAGTAGTATCCCATTTCGGCTAAAGCGATCTGGTACATTCGATTGCAGACGGTTTGTGGCGCCATTTCCTTGGCCACGACCTCCACTTCTACCATCACCACCGCGCCTGCCACCACCACAAGTAAAAGCGGCAAGTTGTCGATTGCGGCGCTGGGTGTTGTTGTTACCTGCAGCTACAGTCCAAATCAAAATTCTGAAACATGAAGTAGAATACGTAGAACTAGTAGGCCACGTCACACAGTCGGTCTAACAAAGTACTTTCGCATTTTTTCCACGCCTTCGTAGATTTTCGTTGCTATTGTACCAGATAATCAAAGCAACACATCGTCATTTTGATCACCAACCTTCGAACACCTTGTTGACATCAAGAAAACATCGAGCATCCCGCTTTTTTTGCAGAATACGCTTCTAAAGATATCAAAGAATCAAAATGTCAAATAAAAACTACATGCCCGATGGTTCTAAATAGTGAAAATCTACCAAAAAAGCAGATGGATTTGATTTCACCATGGTGGTAAGTTTTGAGGCACCTGTATTCATCACCCACTACAACAAAGTCGATGCGTGGGTAACAGCACCTATATATTGACATTAGCTACCCTGTTCCCGTGACGTGATTTGGTCTCATTTGTTTCTTTGGTCCCAAAAATGACCGCTGGCGCCTACCTTCAACGTCCAGAAAGAAGTTTTCGAAGGGTTTTGGGACACCACAGAGTCCCATGGCACAAAGAGCTTCATAATTTCGCTGAGGTTGCTTCTATTGTTATACTGAGGACCTTGGAATTGTGTGGTGTTCGATATCAGGGTGTCTTTGTGCAGTTTATCAACCAAGTCCATCATTTGGCAAAACTTGGCAAAATCAGATGAAGGTCCCTGTGGCCGCCATGGAGACAGCTATCCATTCAACAATACACCAGGACCTCACTTAGATACCTACAGTTGATAAATTTTGGGACCCATTCAAAGATTTGGTCTAGATCAAGCAGGCAGAGGCCAGAGTGGGGCCAGAAAAGAGGTACGTTTGTTGAGAATTCTGTAATTGTCGAATTGTTAGCCTGATTTCCTCAATCTTCTTTATTCTAACATGTATTTGTCGTCCATAGGTATATCAAACAAGGTTTGGCGGCTTGGAATGGAATATTTCAAAGTCAAAGTGATTGAACTGCACTTCTGGTCAATTCGGCATGCAATCCAGAAGTGGCCAAGAATCTATCCCAGTCAATGTGTTGCTATCCAGACATGGTTGGATCCCGACAAAAGCTACCACCATACATACACGCATCGACTTTGGGTGCTGTTTTGCAACGTCAAGGCAGAAATGAGATTCCCTTCTCTGATTTCCTGCTGCCCCCTTGCGAACATTTCAGGTGGCTCAAATGAATGTTTCAAAATTCCATGTATTATAAGCCAAAATTTGCAATTGAAAGTGCGCACACCTCTAGACTATATATATTAAACAAATAGTAGATGTTCAAATACAATATTTGTAATCAAAACAAGGTCTTATTGTACAAGAAGGTGCTATTGCCTCTTATTTCAGAATTTTGGTCATTTGACAGTTGAATCGCGAATAAATCAAATTTACTTTCCGACTCAATCGAACGTCACGTTTTGTACCACGGCTACGGATTTTCCACGACATCCGGTCTGATTTTGATTGGGACTGTAAGACTTGTGTTGTTAAATAATCGATGGCACCTTGTGAATTGGATTGGAGAACAGCATCTCCTGTAATGTGTGATCTTCCATTAGAGAGTGAGGAATCTCCAACAGTTTTCTCGAGAAGTACCTCAACCTTATTTGCATTAGAGCGTGGATCACCTTTCAACTTGAGGTCGTTGAAGGCTCCAATAAGGCGACTGATAAAAGTATGCCATGTGAAGCCTCGAGCTTTACCGTTCCAGTGAAGTGTTGCAAGGACACGGACAGCAGCTTGGTGCTCATTTGTGAAATGTCCCCTTCCACGATATTGTGCAAACAGAGTGAAGTAAGCAGCGCGGCCATTCAAAGTTGGAGCAAATTCACCAACATGATTGTAGGCATCGGTTTCATGTGTGACTGCATGGAGCATAACCCAAAATTTCTGGTTGTTGCGACGGAACACAGCACCAGTATGGGCAGCACGTCGGACAAGTTCTTCTTTGATGGAGCGAGAGCCGTCGTTGGCTTGGAGGAATCCAGGGTCACCAGCAACTGGAAGTTCAGAATTTTCACGGAGAATATAATCAAGGCAAATTCCATGATATCCGTAGGCGGTACGAGCCCAACTTTCAATGTTTGAATGAAGTTCAGACCTTCATCAGTATCAAACTTGGCCTTGATCTGCATCATGCAACGAGCGATCAGAATAGCGTCATGCTCTCCGTAATCAGCTTTCATCTCATTCCCAATCTGTTGGAAACATAGATTGTGCTTTGCTTCAAGGATAGCTTTACTGTCTTTAGTACTGCGACTTCCTTCTTTGGTACGAATACCAGATTTTAACTTGTTCT
>CAKOGP040001890.1:0-14592 GCA_933822405.4 Cylindrotheca closterium
TTGCGTCCGGCATACTTGCGGCGAATCCCGACATCACGATCAAAGTCCGATCGTACGTGTCGAAAACTTTGTACTTGAATAGTTTCTTTTTGGAACGTAAAAACTCATATTTCGTCATATCCCAACATCTGAGCGCTAAAGGCACTCACGATAGAGCACATTTTGCTTTATTCTAACATTGATCTTTAACCAAGCAGCTTGTAGTTGTTGCATCACTTCTTGGAGAACAGGCCAACATTGTCATTATAAATTTCAAAACCTTTTTCTTTTAGGTTGCGTAGAGTTTTTTTGATGTAGTACTGGGCAAAATCAGGAGCCGGTTTCAATCCCATTGCCATCTGGGTGTGTTGGTACAAACCGTACTAGGTATTGATCACAAAGGTTTTTTGCTCGGCTCATCCAATTCAAAAGAATAATACATCATTGTGAGATCAAGTTTTGTGAAATACTTGCAGCCAGAACGACGGGCAACAATATCATCAATCAAAGGGAAGGGGTATACTTTACGCTTGACATTCTTGTTCAGCTGTCGGAGATCGCTGATCCAACGCACCCTACCGTCCTTCTTTGGAATGATGAATGTTAGCGACGCCCATTCTGACAGGCCTGGTGATTCAAGGACTCCAATCTCTTGTAGATGTTTCAATTATTTGAGGAATGCAGGTTCATGTTGCTTTGGCACCAAACACGCTTTTGAAAACACAGGTTGCTCATTCTCAACGAGCTCCAAGTGAACCTTCTCATGGTTGTGATGGCCTAGTTGACCATCAAAAATCTTGTCTGTATTCTTCAAGGCTTGAGCCAAAATTTGTCACTCCTTTGTAGATAAGGCAGTGCTGTTCTAGACGTATTTTTGTTTTGTTGCCTTTTTTGATTGAATGTTAGAATAAAGCAAAATGTGCTCAATTGTGAGTGCCTTTAGCGCTCAGAACAAACTCACTGTAATCTAAATTTGTAGTCGACTATACAACACTTTCACGACAATAGTTCTCCTGTGTTAGGTATACTTTGAGTGAAATTGTTCCTATTTGATTCATGTTTGGCTTGAACAAAAAAGTGAGTTGAACGATTTTCCCCTGGAGAATCCCTTGTTTACAGAACTCGATTCAACTTCTACAAGGATTCTGTGTTGAATATAGTACTTTGGGACATCTTGATTTTTCCCTGCTGCGTTGTATACAACATCAATATCTCACTTGCATATGGTCATTCCCTTTTTGTGTGGATATAGATTGTCTGACAGACTTGCGTCCGGCATACTTGCGTCGAATCCTGACATTACGATCAAAGTCCGATCGAACGTGTCAAAAACTTTGTACTTGAATAGTTTCTTTTTGGAACGTAAAAACTCATATTTCGTCATATCCCAACACTTTTGCTTTTCAGCAACTTCAGCACCTGAAGTAGCTTCATATTTTGTGTCCATCACCATTATCATCATTGTATATATCCAGAACATCGCAATCCAATGCCATTGAGTAGTTTATGTGGTTTTGCCAATGATCTGGAGTCTTCACTGGAATGAACTTGTCTATCCATTTGACTTGTCCGTTTGTAAATTGGATATCCAAGCACCTTTTGTGTAGAAGGTCGCGTCCGATGATGATGGCAAATCAAAGACATCACCTTGACACCGTTGATACCTGCAATTCTGTGGTGTTTGTCAAATTTGGGAAAGGCTCTGTCCTGCAATTTGACACATTTGTCAGAAACAAAATTACCAGCAACAGTAGTGCACTTCTTTGCATTTTGTATACTTTGTACCTTAGCATTTTTAGGAATCGCCCTTGCATTGATCATTGTCTGTGATCCTCCTGAATCAAATAATACTCGTAAAACTCTTCCACTTTCAATTCCTCCAATTTTTCTCATCAAATACTCCATAGAATTTACGTCTTGTTTTGCCATAGGTATACGAAGAAAAGAATCATTCAAAAGAAACTCCTTTTCATCTTTAGTCATGGGACCATCTTCATATGAGTCCTTTGCTCTCTAGTTGTACTACCAGGTTCGTCATTACCCGGCTTTTTTGTGCGGTCCGTATTGCGGTTGCTTGCAGCACATGGGGGGAATGGTACCTGTGTCGATGTTGAATTTGTAACCTAGGATGTATTTTTGCATCCCTTCCTTGGCAAAGACATCACAGTATTCCTTCAAGATTGCGTCAAATATGGGCTGCCATTTGCTCGGCAGTCTCTGTATTGCACCTGTGACACGAGTTCCTCCAAGTGTTTGTCTGCATTCCATTCGATAATGTCTGTACGCCTTTCCACTGATGCTTTTTTTATTACTGTCTTTCCGTGTTCTTTGAACATCCAATCGTGGGTTGCAGGACTGTCAAAGTCCGCCTCCGGTTCTTCATACACGTTTTTCACTTGCGCTCGCCAAATCCGCTTTGGGACTTTGAATGGCTTTGTCCCATCCGGAAATTGTCCCCATTTGGCAATCATTTGTTCTTCCTCGGTTGCTGATGTTGCTGCAAACGTTTGATATGCCGCTTCCTCTATGGTCATGATCATTGGGTGGGCAATGGGAGAGAACCCTTGCGTTCTGCTGATCTGTTTGTCGTATCCTGCTTCCAGCACTCTTTGGAGGAAGTCTGTTGGATTTCTCTGTCAAAGGTTCTCGTCTGTGGTGTCAAATCTGACCGATAATACTTTGTGATCCAATGCTTGGTTCCATTCCACATGTTCCGTTGGGAGAAGTCTCGGGCATTCCAATGTGAGGTCAAATTCTTTGTTGAAGAAGTTGGAAATGGCTGCGTTTCTGTAGAATTGAGCTACCAGCTTGGCTTTTAGGATGAATGGTAATCCATAAAGGGTGTTGATCGGAAGGTCGCCTGTCAGTCCTATCATCAAAATGTGATTCTTGCCCTGTCTGTTTTCAAAAGGAATGAAGTACTCAATCATACAGAAAAAAATGTACTCATATTTTTTTGATACATCAGAACTTTTTCCTACGAGAGACGCCACAGGGCTATTGTACCAGAGTTATTTTGAAACACTGTTGAAAATTTCCTTAAGTAATTCATTTAATGAAACTATTTGTGGTACTACTATGTCATAGGAACTCATGTAGAGAGACTTGGTGGTTAAGATTCATGTATGTAGAATTCCTACAAATATTCAATTTTTTCTAATTTTTCCAACAAGACTCGTTCGGAATTTTCGGGACTCTAAATGGGGAATCAAAATTCCAGGGGATTTGCGATTTTGACTCATCTCCCCTTCCTTCGCTAGCCAATATCTGCATTCACCACATCATTCAACAGTTTCAACGCGCGCGAAAAACGCGAAAAACGCTATTATAACCCCTCATGTGTTCCTGAGCCACCCCCACATAAAAAGAAGCTGCAGACGAAGCGGTTATGTGCAAACAGTTCTTCGTTCTGTCGATCAGTGTTGGTATACTTTCAGTATATCAAATTGCCGTCTACTATGTGTACAGAGAAGGAAGTCTTTGGTCTACAGCCGATGATCTTGAAGCGATGAATCAACCCGCTTTCAAGGTTGGAAGCAGAACTGTACAATCAAATCATTTTGACAATGGTGACGATGCATTTTCTTCTTGTCTCAAGTCATTTCATAATAATTTTCTGATTCCCTTACAACGTTTCAATCATGAGAATAGAAACAGTGATAACCCTGTTCGTGTTACACTAGTATCCGAATTCTATGCGCACTTTAGAATGAATGCTACAATGTCAAATATAACGCTTGACGTTCGCAACGATATGCATAGACGACAAACTGTCAAAGATAACATCCATGATAACGCAGAGCATGCTCGATTTGTCTTTCTTGTGAGTGGCGAAGGAAGTACCAGCACATTCGACGCCATGCAAATGTCATACCAAACTTTAAAGAATATTCTAGCGAAGGTCCCAATTGAAATCGATGCGGAAATTCTTTTCGCACCCGGTGGGGTAACCTATCGTCACTTGTTCGCAGCAGCTATGCGCTTTGAGGAAGCATTTTTGGTATATAACTCCGACATTGCCGTTGGCAATTTGTCTTTGCTTTTGGACTCTTGCGGCCCCAACTTGGATTTCGGCGCTTTGGTGGGATCTAGGACGGACACCTTTCGCCATGCTAATGCGACAAAGCCTACTTGCTTTGAATACATGAATATGGGAAGCTTTGACATATTCATGACTAATAGAAAAGGTTTGCTTGTCAAAGGAGACAGCAAATGCAGCTTTTTGAATAACTTGCGCTTTCCTCAGTACTATTGGGGCGCCGAGAATGTGGTCGCTTTTTTGTTATCTACACGAAAGAGGGTAGCCAACATATGCTCCCGTTGGATTTTCCGGCATATGCACGAGTCTAAGACACTTGACGTACAACGAGGACCAAGAAGCAGGGACCGACCTAATCGAATTCGCATCAATCATCAGCATAATGATTGGGGTGGAGTTGAGACATGGATGCAGAACCTAAGTGATACCTGCAATTTAGATCTTCTTCCGCCAACTGAAGAAGGAAACTTCACAAAGCCAAATGTAAAGTGGAACAGGTGGAAAAGAACAAAAGAACAAAAGCTCATTTTAGCTGAAACATTTGAAAAGTTAAAAGCAAAACAACTGGCTTGAAACAGGTGAAGAAACTAAAGATTTTTGGTAGATGTGGATTCTCATTTCAGATCTTTTCAGCAAACTAATGTTTGGGTGACTCTTATTTTGACTTGTTCTGGTGAGATGATACAAAGTTATAAAACCAGACTGCAAATGTGCATGAACATAACTATTACACTGCCATTTATCTTCAGTTGACCAATCCTTTCTGGGGATTGTGGTACTTTTATCAACAGTTTTGGTTGCCTCATTGTCTCCCATAGTATGGTATATCATTGAGTACATTCTTTGTGAGAATTGGCCAGCTGCAACATGTGAAGTAGATTCACACTATACTTCTACACTGCTAATCGTCAACTGTGTACCATACAAGCAAAAGCGCCTCTAACGTGCGGCCGAGGAGTTCCACAGTATATCAATATCCTGACCTCCCACCATACACCTATCCCCATCAGTGAGGGTGTTTGTAATAGACATTGATACCTATAGGTGAAACTGTAGCTCTTGGGGCTATACGTGGGAACATTGCCACTGCTGTGATTTCCACAGACCTACATGACATTCCTGACCTAAGGAATTGGGATATTGAGTATTGTATGGGCAGAAGAACACTCAGGGTAGCCGAGACTCGAACTTGAGACCTCTGGCTATGCGACTGTTAATCGTCAACTGTGTACCATACAAGCAAAAGCGCCTCCCATGCACGGCCAAGCAGTTCTACTGCATATTTGAACATCCCACAATTGAAAATGAACACCAAAAATTAATACACTAGTCGGACAGTAGAGTACCACTGCAAGAGAGCTGCTGTAAAAGAACAAATGTCTGCATTGTGACAGAATTGTCACAATGCTGCAAGTAAGAGACGAGTGGAATGGTTTTAGAATGGGCTGCCTGCTGGAACCTGACACTGCTTGGTTCTGCAAATTCCGGGGACATGCCAAAAAAAACCTGTCGATGATTTTTTAAGTAAAAAATGGCACTCCGCCAGCCTGCGCAAAAGGCCTCAGTTCCCTGTCAATGGTTGTGAAGACAGCAAAAACTCTGTCAATGATTGTGAAACAAGAAAAGAACTCTGTCAATAATTGTGATAGTGAGAGTATAAGTAATACTTAAAGATTTCCACAATAAAAAGAGAATTCCAAATGTTCACAATCATTGACAGATTTGTTAGAAGTAAGCGATCCACTGCCGGCTGCAATCTGTTGGATATATTTAAGGACATATTTGGAGAAACGAGAAAAAGAGAATACATGTGATAGAGAAATGATGTTGACTGGTAGGACTAAACATGAAGACTGATGCGACTAAAAATATCACGCATGGCGAGTCAGAAAACAGATCATATTTCTATGGAAATCATCCTGTTGATGATGTAAGAAAGCAAAATTCAAGCAAGAACCAAAGTTGGATACTACTCAAAGTACCAACCACAGTGGAAGGTGAACGGATAAGCACAATGGAAATAAGAGTGGCAATGGTAGCCAGAAAGAGAAGAAGTTTCATCCTCTGACTAGAGGAAACATTCCCAAATTCTGCTCTGATGAAGTAAAGAAGACATTGGTGATTAAAATGTCAATGACAAAGAAGGATCATATTGATGACATGATTCAAAGTGTACGAACCTTGAAGTTGTTCAATATTGAAAGTGTGAAGCCAACATTGGTATTGGTAACTGATGACTGTTGGGATATGACAAAATATGAGTTTTTACGTTCCAAAAAGAAACTATTCAAATACGAAGTTTTCGGCATGTATGATCGGACTTTGATAGTGCTGTCGGGATTCGATGCAAGTATGCCGGACGCAAGTCTGTCAGACAATCTACATCCACACAAAAAGGGAATGACCCTATACAAGTGAGATATCGATGTTGTGTACAACGCAGTAGGGAATAATGCAAGATGTCCCAAAGTACTGCATCCAACACAGAATTGTCGTAGAGGTCGAATCAAGTTCTGTAAACAAGGGATTTTCCAAGGGAAAATCGTTGAACTTACTTTTGTGATTGAATCATCAATTCAAGCCAAACATTAATCAAATAGGAACAATTTCACTCAAAAGTATACCTAGACACAGGAGAACTATTGTCGTGAAAGTGTTGTACAATCGATTACAAATTTAGATTGCAGAGAGTTTGTTCTGAGCGCTAAAGGCACTCACAATAGAGCACATTTTGCTTTATTCTAACATTCAATCACAAAAGGCAACAAAACAAATTTACGTCAAGAACAGCACTGCCTTATCTACAAAGGAGTGAGTGATTCGTTGACAATGGGACGTTCTTCATCCGGTGGTGGAAGAGGAAGTGTGACTCCTCAGAGAGTCAAGAGCAATTCAAGTTCAACAGTTGTGAAACATCTATTTTTAACAAAAGATGAAAACAATGGAAAGGCAAGATCGTCGTACAAAGATGCCGAGGAAAGAGTGATTGACTACATCCAAGCTTCTGGAATGAAATGTTCCGAAGACATGGTGAAATCAATTCAAGATGGAAAGTCGATCAACTCAATGCAATCGCTCCAAGATTGAACTCTCCAACTCAAAGTGAAGCTGTTGCAAGAGAAACAGAGATGGCCCAAAACAAGATTCTCTATCCTGCAAAGCTCGACAAGAGCATGCAAAGATCAGCCTACTTCGAGACAAACAAGAGAACCGTCAAATCAAACATCATGCTGAAGTTTGTGACAAAGGCAATGGATATCAAGCTTCGAGGTGAAGCCAATTTCACGACTACTCTTGAAGATCCAATTGAACTCTTGAAACGTATTGAACGAGTCATGAAGAAGAGTGCTGATGCTGAGTATGATTTCTTGGATTTCTGGGAAGCGAATCAAAAGTTCTTTGCTATGAAGCAAGGAACAACCAAAAACTTGATGCATTTCAAGGAAGGATTCTTGAGACAGGCTGAAGTCCTGCAAGATCTGTATGTCATGAAAAAAATGGTGAGTTCCAGCCGATGCTTGTTGTGGAATTTTGATCCATCATCATTCTTACCATGTGCTTCCACCATATAGGTCCAATATGATGTTTGTTCCAATCAATGAATACATACTGGTACGCAATTGGGACATGGTCGAGGCAATTCTGAGGAGTAGAACTGGATTTGATGGACAAAATGGTGAGTTCCAGCTGATGCTTGTTGTGGAATTTTTATCCATCATCATGCTTACCATGTGCTTCCAACATATACCTCCAATATGGCGATTGTTACAATCAATGAATACATACTGGTGAGCAATTGGGACATGGTCGAGGCAATTCTGAGGAGTAGAACTGGATTTGATGGAAAAATGGTGAGTTCCAGCCAATGCTTGCTGCAGAATTTTGATCCATCATCCACCATATAGAAACAATATGATGGTTGTTCCAATCAATGAATACATACTGGTACGCAATTGGGACATGGTCGAGGCAATTCTGAGGAGTAGAACTCGATTTGATGGACAAAATGGTGAGTTCCAGCCGATGCTTGCTGCAGAATTTTGATCCATCATCCACCATATAGAAACAATATAATGGTTATTCCATACAATGGCTACATTCTGGCAACTGCTTGGGACATGGTCGAGGCAATTCTGGGGAGTAGAACTGGATTTGATGGACAAAATGATGAGTTCCAGCCGATGCTTGTTGCCGAATTTTGATCCATCATCATGCTTACCATGTGCTTCCACCATATAGGTCCAATATGATGTTTGTTCCAATCAATGAATACATACTGGTACGCAATTGGGACATGGTCGAGGCAATTCTGAGGAGTAGAACTGGATTTGATGGACAAAATGGTGAGTTCCAGCTGATGCTTGTTGTGGAATTTTTATCCATCATCATGCTTACCATGTGCTTCCAACATATACCTCCAATATGGCGATTGTTACAATCAATGAATACATACTGGTGAGCAATTGGGACATGGTCGAGGCAATTCTGAGGAGTAGAACTGGATTTGATGGAAAAATGGTGAGTTCCAGCCAATGCTTGCTGCAGAATTTTGATCCATCATCCACCATATAGAAACAATATGATGGTTGTTCCAATCAATGAATACATACTGGTACGCAATTGGGACATGGTCGAGGCAATTCTGAGGAGTAGAACTCGATTTGATGGACAAAATGGTGAGTTCCAGCCGATGCTTGCTGCAGAATTTTGATCCATCATCCACCATATAGAAACAATATAATGGTTATTCCATACAATGGCTACATTCTGGCAACTGCTTGGGACATGGTCGAGGCAATTCTGGGGAGTAGAACTGGATTTGATGGACAAAATGATGAGTTCCAGCCGATGCTTGTTGCCGAATTTTGATCCATCATCATGCTTACCATGTGCTTCCACCATATAGGTCCAATATGATGTTTGTTCCAATCAATGAATACATACTGGTACGCAATTGGGACATGGTCGAGGCAATTCTGAGGAGTAGAACTGGATTTGATGGACAAAATGGTGAGTTCCAGCTGATGCTTGTTGTGGAATTTTTATCCATCATCATGCTTACCATGTGCTTCCAACATATACCTCCAATATGGCGATTGTTACAATCAATGAATACATACTGGTGAGCAATTGGGACATGGTCGAGGCAATTCTGAGGAGTAGAACTGGATTTGATGGAAAAATGGTGAGTTCCAGCCAATGCTTGCTGCAGAATTTTGATCCATCATCCACCATATAGAAACAATATGATGGTTGTTCCAATCAATGAATACATACTGGTACGCAATTGGGACATGGTCGAGGCAATTCTGAGGAGTAGAACTCGATTTGATGGACAAAATGGTGAGTTCCAGCCGATGCTTGCTGCAGAATTTTGATCCATCATCCACCATATAGAAACAATATAATGGTTATTCCATACAATGGCTACATTCTGGCAACTGCTTGGGACATGGTCGAGGCAATTCTGGGGAGTAGAACTGGATTTGATGGACAAAATGATGAGTTCCAGCCGATGCTTGTTGCCGAATTTTGATCCATCATCATGCTTACCATGTGCTTCCACCATATAGGTCCAATATGATGTTTGTTCCAATCAATGAATACATACTGGTACGCAATTGGGACATGGTCGAGGCAATTCTGAGGAGTAGAACTGGATTTGATGGACAAAATGGTGAGTTCCAGCTGATGCTTGTTGTGGAATTTTTATCCATCATCATGCTTACCATGTGCTTCCAACATATACCTCCAATATGGCGATTGTTACAATCAATGAATACATACTGGTGAGCAATTGGGACATGGTCGAGGCAATTCTGAGGAGTAGAACTGGATTTGATGGAAAAATGGTGAGTTCCAGCCAATGCTTGCTGCAGAATTTTGATCCATCATCCACCATATAGAAACAATATGATGGTTGTTCCAATCAATGAATACATACTGGTACGCAATTGGGACATGGTCGAGGCAATTCTGAGGAGTAGAACTCGATTTGATGGACAAAATGGTGAGTTCCAGCCGATGCTTGCTGCAGAATTTTGATCCATCATCCACCATATAGAAACAATATAATGGTTATTCCATACAATGGCTACATTCTGGCAACTGCTTGGGACATGGTCGAGGCAATTCTGGGGAGTAGAACTGGATTTGATGGACAAAATGATGAGTTCCAGCCGATGCTTGTTGCCGAATTTTGATCCATCATCATGCTTACCATGTGCTTCCACCATATAGGTCCAATATGATGTTTGTTCCAATCAATGAATACATACTGGTACGCAATTGGGACATGGTCGAGGCAATTCTGAGGAGTAGAACTGGATTTGATGGACAAAATGGTGAGTTCCAGCTGATGCTTGTTGTGGAATTTTTATCCATCATCATGCTTACCATGTGCTTCCAACATATACCTCCAATATGGCGATTGTTACAATCAATGAATACATACTGGTGAGCAATTGGGACATGGTCGAGGCAATTCTGAGGAGTAGAACTGGATTTGATGGAAAAATGGTGAGTTCCAGCCAATGCTTGCTGCAGAATTTTGATCCATCATCCACCATATAGAAACAATATGATGGTTGTTCCAATCAATGAATACATACTGGTACGCAATTGGGACATGGTCGAGGCAATTCTGAGGAGTAGAACTCGATTTGATGGACAAAATGGTGAGTTCCAGCCGATGCTTGCTGCAGAATTTTGATCCATCATCCACCATATAGAAACAATATAATGGTTATTCCATACAATGGCTACATTCTGGCAACTGCTTGGGACATGGTCGAGGCAATTCTGGGGAGTAGAACTGGATTTGATGGACAAAATGATGAGTTCCAGCCGATGCTTGTTGCCGAATTTTGATCCATCATCATGCTTACCATGTGCTTCCACCATATAGGTCCAATATGATGTTTGTTCCAATCAATGAATACATACTGGTACGCAATTGGGACATGGTCGAGGCAATTCTGAGGAGTAGAACTGGATTTGATGGACAAAATGGTGAGTTCCAGCTGATGCTTGTTGTGGAATTTTGATCCATTATCATGCTTACCATGTTCTTCCACCATATAGCTCCAATATGGTGATTGTTACAATCAATGAATATTGTGGATTTCACTGTTTTTGGCAATATTGGGTAACAAAACCTGAAATAATAACCCCCTTTTTGGGCTGAGTACCTAATACATCTCAATGACGTTTCTCTATAAAAAATAAATAAGAAAAAATATAGCCACATGAAATCAGTAGGAAACATACGAAGATACATTCGTTGATGAGGCTAGTATGCAGATAATGGATGAACAATGACAACCATCCATTTAGATAAGAAATATAAACCTGGAATGGCACTCAGCAGAGTGCTATTCCAGCCTTAGATCATAAAATAACAGAGCCAGATTATGACATACTCGACTGACTTTTGGTGGAGAGTCGTGAGTTCACAGCTGAATCCGATTGAAGTTTGCTTTGGACGACTAAAGAGATATATTCAGAAGAAGGCCAACCTAGTCTTTCCACTCTATCCTGAGTTGGTGTTGAAGGTTGCCTTGAGAGAGTGCACAAGAAATCAAAATGTCTCTGGTTCTACAGGAAAATATACTCATTGCAGCTATGCAATGGTGGATTGGACGATGATGTTTTTGATAATCTTTGTTATCCTGCTAATAATGATGATTGACTCTAGTCTTGATTAAGGTGATCTATATCTTCCATGTCAGCTCCGTCTGGAAGAACTGGATCTGTATACTCATTGTAGATGCCTTGGTGGAAGCTTTTATGGTTTGGAAGTGAAAGAGCCTGACGGAGCAATACAATGTTCATACAAATCATGGCCTTGGCACCACCAAATAGCTCAATTTCGACATGCCTGTACACACTGTTGCTATCGGCTAGAGCCTGAGCATCCTCATTCTGCAATTGTGCTCGGTCGCGATCGAGTGCTTGGGCTTGGCAGGTTGTCGCATCAGTCGGGATCGCAAGCTCTGTACCTTTGGGAGCCCTTGCATTGAATGTTGCCAAATGTTGTTCAGCAATTGGTCCAATTTGTAGATTGTTTGCTGCTGCATTTGATGGAAAAAATGGTGAGTTCCAGCTGATCCTTGTTGTGGAATTTTGATCCATCATCATGCTTACCATGTGCTTCCACCATATAGCTCCAATATGGTGATTGTTACAATCAATGAATACATAATGGTGAGCAATTGGGACATGGTCGAGGTAATTCTGAGGAGTAGAACTGGATTTGATAGAACTGGATTTGATGGAAAAAATGGTGAGTTCCAGCTGATCCTTGTTGTGGAATTTTGATCCATCATCATGCTTACCATGTGCTTCCACCATATAGGTCCAATATGGTGATTGTTACAATCAATGAATACATACTGGTGAGCAATTGGGACATGGTCGAGGCAATTCTGAGGAGTAGAACTGGATTTGATGGAAAAAATGGTGAGTTCTGTTGGGATATGACGAAATATGAGTTTTTACGTTCCGAAAAGAAACTATTCAAGTACGAAGTTTTCGACACGTACGATGGGACTTTGATCGTGATGTCGAGATTCGCCGCAAGTATGCCTGACGCAAGTCTGTCGGACAATCTACATCCACACAAAAAGGGAATGACCCTATACAAGTGAGATATCGATGTTGTGTACAATGCAGTAGGGAATAATACAATATGTCCCAAAGTACTGTATCCAACACAGAATCGTCGTAGAGGTCGAATCAAGTTCTGAACTTACTTTTGTGATTGAATCATCAATTCAAGCCAAACATTAATCAAATAGGAACAATTTCACTCAAAGTATACCTAGACACAGGAGAACTATTGTCGTGAAAGTGTTGTACAGTCGATTACGAATTTAGATTGCAGAGAGTTTGTTCTGAGCGCTAAAGGCACTCACAATAGAGCACATTTTGCTTTATTCTAACATTCAATCACAAAAGGCAACAAAACAAATTTACGTCAAGAACAGCACTGCCTTATCTACAAAGGAGTGAGTGATTCGTTGACAATGGGACGTTCTTCATCCGGTGGTGGAAGAGGAAGTGTGACTCCTCAGAGAGTCAAGAGCAATTCAAGTTCAACAGTTGTGAAACATCTATTTTTAACAAAAGATGAAAACAATGGAAAGGCAAGATCGTCGTACAAAGATGCCGAGGAAAGAGTGATTGACTACATCCAAGCTTCTGGAATGAAATGTTCCGAAGACATGGTGAAATCAATTCAAGATGGAAAGTCGATCAACTCAATGCAATCGCTCCAAGATTGAACTCTCCAACTCAAAGTGAAGCTGTTGCAAGAGAAACAGAGATGGCCCAAAACAAGATTCTCTATCCTGCAAAGCTCGACAAGAGCATGCAAAGATCAGCCTACTTCGAGACAAACAAGAGAACCGTCAAATCAAACATCATGCTGAAGTTTGTGACAAAGGCAATGGATATCAAGCTTCGAGGTGAAGCCAATTTCACGACTACTCTTGAAGATCCAATTGAACTCTTGAAACGTATTGAACGAGTCATGAAGAAGAGTGCTGATGCTGAGTATGATTTCTTGGATTTCTGGGAAGCGAATCAAAAGTTCTTTGCTATGAAGCAAGGAACAACCAAAAACTTGATGCATTTCAAGGAAGGATTCTTGAGACAGGCTGAAGTCCTGCAAGATCTGTATGTCATGAAAAAAATGGTGAGTTCCAGCCGATGCTTGTTGTGGAATTTTGATCCATCATCATTCTTACCATGTGCTTCCACCATATAGGTCCAATATGATGTTTGTTCCAATCAATGAATACATACTGGTACGCAATTGGGACATGGTCGAGGCAATTCTGAGGAGTAGAACTGGATTTGATGGACAAAATGGTGAGTTCCAGCCGATGCTTGCTGCAGAATTTTGATCCATCATCCACCATATAGAAACAATATAATGGTTATTCCATACAATGGCTACATTCTGGCAACTGCTTGGGACATGGTCGAGGCAATTCTGGGGAGTAGAACTGGATTTGATGGACAAAATGATGAGTTCCAGCCGATGCTTGTTGCCGAATTTTGATCCATCATCATGCTTACCATGTGCTTCCACCATATAGGTCCAATATGATGTTTGTTCCAATCAATGAATACATACTGGTACGCAATTGGGACATGGTCGAGGCAATTCTGAGGAGTAGAACTGGATTTGATGGACAAAATGGTGAGTTCCAGCCGATGCTTGCTGCAGAATTTTGATCCATCATCCACCATATAGAAACAATATAATGGTTATTCCATACAATGGCTACATTCTGGCAACTGCTTGGGACATGGTCGAGGCAATTCTGGGGAGTAGAACTGGATTTGATGGACAAAATGATGAGTTCCAGCCGATGCTTGTTGCCGAATTTTGATCCATCATCATGCTTACCATGTGCTTCCACCATATAGGTCCAATATGATGTTTGTTCCAATCAATGAATACATACTGGTACGCAATTGGGACATGGTCGAGGCAATTCTGAGGAGTAGAACTGGATTTGATGGACAAAATGGTGAGTTCCAGCTGATGCTTGTTGTGGAATTTT
>CAKOGP040001891.1:0-14590 GCA_933822405.4 Cylindrotheca closterium
TAGTACCTCTCAATTGCTGGTGCAGTGAGGAAAGCGTTCTGGATATCTGCACATTGCAAGTCCACTCCGTTTAGTGTTGCTATCATTACTAGTATTGTTCTTCATTTCCATTTGAGTCGCGTCCTGCGCTAATGTGTCCCAATTCTCTTTGTCAATTTTGATGGCTTCTTTGATCAATTTTGGGATACGTATCCAATACTTGTGTGTAAGTTCCTAGTAGTTCGATTTGACTTTCCCAAGGAATCTAGACCAAGGTCAAAAGCAGGTTCGCTTGGATGCCCTTTCCTATCGCATAGTCTGCCTGGCCTCTTCTTAAACCAATCTCCATGTTGACGTAATTTTTTGCGTTTATGTCGTCAGCTTCCGTAGTCCCCTGGAGCAGTCATGCCATCATCGACCCTGGAACATGCCGTAATTTTTGTGCGTTTATGTCGTCAGCTTCCGTAGTCCCCTGGAGCAGTCATGCCATCATCGACCCTGGAACATGCTGTAATCAACGTCCTCAGCCTCGATCAACTTGTTGAAGCTGCATTTGGATTCTGTGTCTTCCAAGTCAAGATCAAACATCGATTGTGGCGTCATCTCATTCAAACATCAATTGTGGCGTCATCTCATCCTCCCCCCAACTGATGTCTCCTGTTTTTGTATCAAGGATCAAACATCGATTGTGGCGTCATCTCATTCAAACATCAATTGTGGCATCATCTCATCCTCCCCCCAACTGATGTCTCCTGTTTTTGTATCAAGGATCGTGGATTCATCAGTTGTTTTTCGCGCCATCTGCTCTTTGTTTTGCTTTCAATAACTGGAGCAAAATGTTCCGTGGAATCGACTCCAGGTATCTGTGGGTATCTTCATGCAACCAGTCTTGCTCGGAACGCCCCATTTCATTTTATCTTTAATACCCGTTTGCTTTTGGTGCATCTTCTTCCAGTTGGTAAATCTCATTGTTTCATTTTGCGCTAAACGCCGCACATCGTGTCATATCATGAAACTCTTCAACGATTGCTTCTCGCCATTTCCTGCATTAATATTCGTCTGGGTGATTCCATGCTTCTTGGAAGTTCTTTGGTTCTTCGTTCTCCGCCATATTTTCCATTATATTTTCTGTCACTTGCAATGCGAGATCTCGCCACTGTAAATCCCGATTCAGCTTCATGTTTGCAACATCGCTTTTGGCATTATTGTTGAATAGTGGTCCATGTTGACCATCTGAGAAGTCAATTTCTTCTTCTTCCATTGGCTGGTGCTTCTTTTGTTCAAACACGAGTCGTTGTTTCTCTTCCTGGTTTGGAATTTGCAGTTGCCAATCTTGTCTCAGTTCAAGTTTGAAGTGTAGGCTGCGTCTCATGACATGTCTGTAGATCTTTCTGCCATCCAGTTGTCGGTGCTGCGGTTGGTGTCGCCAGTGTTGCCGTTGTGAGTGTGTGTGTGGTGTTGCTACCGGATCAAGTTGCATTGCTGGTGCTGTTGCGGTCTGGGTTTGGTGCTGTCGGTCATTGGCCAATTTCCGTATCCATCGCTGTGTTGTTCAGTTGTAGGAATGAGGCGGTAACCTTGGTCTTTAGTTTCATTGCATAGTTTCATTGCGTCTGGATGGACTTTTCTCGCCTCTGAATGGGCTTCTCTCCCCTCATGTTTGTCGTATGCTGCGTATGATTTCTTCAGCAGCCATACGTTCAAATATGGACCAGTTCATTGTAGTCTTTTCGCTAACATAGCATAGCTCGTTGATGGTGTGTTAAATAAGCGATTCTCTCGGTTTGCGTTGAAAATGTCACTCTTTTTCATTGATCCATTTTGTGTTGCGGCACCTGCAGTTTTTGTCTGTATTGGTGCAGCGCTTGGCGTTATTCATGACAGTTTTTGTCAGTGTTGTGCAGCACAACTCGTAACAGTGTGGTAGGGTCTCGTCCCATTCAAATCTCGTCTCTGCACCATTGGATGAATGCGAGGATGTTCTTTTTGATAGCTGGCATCAAGCGTATCTGTCCTTGCGCAATTGTCAATCCTGCAAGGGTCTTGAACTCTTTGTTTAGTTCGTCAATGGTGCTGTCCATCGTTGTGGTGAAATCGTCCGAGAATATTTTGTAAGCAATTCTCTCGGCTTGTGTGCGTCCTTGGAAGAGGGTGACATTGTCAATGCCACAGATGACCATGTTGTCGTGTACAGTGAAGAAAGGAGGAACAGCGGCCATGTTGCCTGTATCAATGTCATACATCAAATTGTTAGTTCACATTTCTTTTATTCGTAACAGTTTTTGTTGGTGTTGTTCAGCACGATTTGTAACAGTTTTTGTTGGTGTTGTTCAGCACGATTCGTGGCAGTTTTCGTTGGTGTTGCTCAGCACCATTCGTGGCAGTTTTCGTTGGTGTTGCTCAGCACCATTCGTGGCAGTTTTCGTTGGTGTTGCTCAGCACCATTCGTGGCAGTTTTTGTTGGTGTTGCTCAGCACCATTCGTTGCAGTTTTCGTTGGTGTTGCTCAGCACCATCATTCGTGGCAGTTTTCGTTGGTGTTGCTCAGCACCGTTCGTAACAGTTTATGCTCATTCATTGGTGTTGCTCAGCACCGATCATAACAGTTTTTGCGCATTCATTGGTGTTGCTCAGCACCGATCATAACAGTTTTCGTTGGTGTTGCTCAGCACCTTCATTATAATGTTCATAACGTTTGATGTCATTTTGCATTTACGATTATCTTCATCATTACGTTCATAACGCTTGATGGCATTACATTTAATTACATGACCTTACGTTTCATTTCATTTCATGATGCATCATGCAGGTCGTCTCATTACTCCGTTTATTGGGCACCAAAGTTACCCTTTCTCATGGAGTGGTTCTAAATCGCGCGTATGTCATCATCCTCAGCAGATTGGGTCCGCGTATGTCATCATCCTCAGCAGATTGGGTCCATCGTTCAACAATCATGCATTTCTGGCAGTATCAAATCCAACCCTATCAGATCTCTTCATCATCAGTTCTCGTTTCTGCATTCCCTTGTGGGAAGGACCATCGATGTATGGCTCTTCTCGTTCGCTTTCTTTTGTATGGACAATTGTTGGAATTCTTCACTGCCGCTTCACTCATAGTCAAGTTGTTCCATCATCTACATGATGTTACTTTTCGCCAGATTGAGTCAGAGTCTTACTTTCTTCCTCCCATTTCGCCATAATGAGGCAGAGTATTGCTTTCTTTAGCATTGCTTTCTCCCTCCGCTCTGGTGATATCTTTGGCTAAATTTTGCAGTATCATGTACTAGATCTTCCGCAATATCTACATGATTGAGCCTGATTGTCATGCTTGTTTTGTGCGAGGATATATGCATAGTTTTCTCATCAAAATAGTCGTTCATCGGGCCAATCTGGCGACGCCATTTCCCATCACTGGTTTGCTCAACAATTAGAATTGAGGCGCTCTCTGAGTTGTTAAATCAAACGAGTTCAGCGTTCCATACCAATCTCCGTATGTAACCCAGGGCGAACTCTCAAAAGTGTACATTGTTGACGTTTCAATCGTCACCACTTCGTTATCAATCAATAGTATTGACATCTTCATTCGTTTCTCTAATTCCTCTTATTGGTGTCTTCGAAGGCGTCCAGTATTGACGTTTCAATTGTTGCAATCTCGTCGTCAATCAATGGAATGGTGTTGATGTCTTCATTTGTTTCCTGTCTTCATTCGTTTCCAGTATTCAAGGCTTGTATTGAACCTTAAAAATCGACTCCTCTGTGATCACACATGGCTTTCAAGGGTCAATACCAGTGTTATTTTATAAGCTGTCAGCTATTGGCGGTCACCTTGGTTTCATTTTGGTGCTTTTCGTGTGGTAGCATTCATTTTTCGCTAGCGTAGTTCATGGGTCTTGATAAACCATATAAATATTATCGTCACTGCGTTACGATGTTGTTGTCTTGCGAAGTAGTAGCTATGATAGACGGTAGACAGTATTGTAATCAAACGTATTCTTAAAAAGAGTGTTACCATCGTCAGATCGACGTGCTTCCCTGGAGGCCGATTTGTCCTTACTACTTACGGACTCTAGCAATCGTACACGTGCACCACAGCATGGTCGATCTCATATTCAATAGCACGGTCACCTTTATTTGTCCGCCCAGTCCATGAAAACCCCCCTTCCATTGGAGTGATTCACTAAAAAAATCCATCGTCAATCGCACCTTGACTGATGATTATGATTCATTCTTTGGATCTGTGACGGCACCGCCCCTTTGCCAAACAATCAGCCCCTCCTGCTGCAAAGTAGGATTAATTATTAGCTCAATTTCATTTGACTTCTTTTTTATGTTACCGCTAGTATAATAATAAACATCGTATCTATTCGGAATCTCGGTTCTTTTCGGTGCGAAGATAACAGGAGAAAATTGCAAAAGGCAAGAGGCAATTGCTGAAGACGGCGTGCTCATGATTTCAGCAAGGCAGGAGGAAGAAGCAAGTTCCTCAAAGAAGACAGGTTGCAAAGGACGGTGTTCTGATTCGATTTCAAAGGCCAACAGTTTCAAAGGCAAGAAGTTCCTAAAATACAATTGCTGTGCACATAATGCGTGAAGCGTTCCATATTGTCTTATTATTATATACTAGTCATAGTTAGAGATGCTAATATCAGATCCAAGAAGATCAACCAGACACCTTGTATATCGCGATGGCAGTTCTGAATGAATCAATCAATAGATCAGTCGACTAACCTTCAAAATGTTTGCATTCTAATTGGTGCATGCTGCTCAGGGCATTACTTGGCCCTTCTTTCACCACCGCCAAGATTATTGGAAGAGGGACGACCGTTGGTAGGAGTGCCGTCGTCATTTTTTACACCATTGTTGTCGTCAGCAACAATGGCAAGGGCTCTGCTGATCGCACTCGTTTTGTTCGAAGCGCCTCGAAGAGACAAACAAGATGGTGGCAAGAATGGTGGAAGTTTGTACTTGCGCGGGTGTGCTGCAGTTGAGGAGCCATCGAACGGGTTACGGCAGGTCATCTTTTTCTTGCTCTTCTACTGTTTGTCGTTTGTTATTGTGGTGAGCTGGAACCATACGAATTTTTGCATTTGATCATTGGAGAAGTCAACCTATACGTGTGACCTAGGACGATGAGTGCTTCGCGTTTCGTCCCATCTTGCCGAAACAGTCATAATGCCACAACTGGCCAACAATACTCCAGCGGTCTGGTTTTCTGGAAATCTATCGAATCAATAATGTGCTATCTAAGATAGCCTACTGCCGTCCTCCGTGTGTGTGTTCGTAGTATTTTGTCTTGGTGTGTAGCTGGTGGGTTGTGGTGTGAAGCGGGTCGAACTGATTGAATTACCGCGACACAAGTGGGTGAATTCAATCTCAGTCGATAAACTGGGCATCATTGCCTGGGCGCATCGACAACAACTTTTGACGGTCGAAGGCCGTTCGGCCTTTGTCCGTCTGTAACACAATGTAGTCAAAGAAATCGAACAGTGTGCCTGCGGTCTACGTTGGACTATACAGTTGCTTTTTTCGGGATCAAATTATCACTTTTCAGGCTTCTGGTCAGGCGCAAACAAACGAGACCGGCTCATCGAACTCAGCCAGCTGGTGTCAAGTAAAGAAAGTCCGTTGAGATCTTCTCCAAAAATCGGGACCAAAAATTGGGACCTCATAGAATTTTAATGCCAGTCCACGTCCACGTCCACGTACAGTACACGTACAGTACACGTACGGTAAGGGCAGTAGCCTGTAGTCACCAGATTTTGACTTACCCGAGTCAATATCTCCGTTAGCCGGCCAGACGTCGCGCTGGTTTTCAGAGATCGAAATACGGTACCGGTGCGAGTATACCACAGATGTACCATCGCACTGCAAGAGTGCGATAATGACACATCGACATCATCTAATAGATTCAATTAGTCGGCGGTAACATCATTGGTCCTTTTACTCCAAACTTGCAGGACAATGTTTTCCTTTCATAATTATCGTTCAGAGACAAAATCGGACCTTCAAGAAGAAGCTCCCAATTGATTCATTCACGCAAGCATCCAAAAGATGTTTCAAGCACAACCACCACCAACATCATCATCATTATGACTATCAACAACGCCAACAACCCTGCCTTGTTTCTTCTTATCAAAGGCTTCTCTTGACGAGGTCAATGCTTCCGCTATTGACACCATCGCCTAGTATCTCGCTGGTGATGAGACTTATTCTTCCCATGCAGCATTTGCCAACAAATAAGCTTCAGCCAGCAGTGGAGCCATATCCAGCGGATGGCAACGTACTCTGTCTCATCTGGAACTTATGTATCGATAACATCTGCAACGAGAAGCCAAGTCTGTTCGAACCAAGGTTGTTCGAGCCAAATCCAATCTCTCTCATGAAAATCCTTCGATCAAGGACGCCAGTCATGCCCTCTTGAAGGGTTTTTCCATCATGGCATTGTCTGCATTGGACGAGCGGCATCTTCTATTAGTAGTATCCGAGGAATCAATCGTTCTCGTTGTCGTCAAAGGGCAACAATGACAATGGGGAAAGTTTCTCCACAAAGGAAGGTCGCTTCTTCTTCTTCCTCTCCTTCTCCAACCAAGAAACGTACTGTACCAACCCAGCTACTGTCGACAAGAATGATGACCAAATATCTCTCAAGCGTCTTACACCCAACAAGGAGGAGGAAAAGAAGAAGAAAAGAAGAAGGAAGAGCCATCTGCTACTGCTGCTGCTTCTCTTTCTTCTAATCCAACAATAGTAGCAGAAACTGCCGAGGTGGAAGGAAAGAAGCATCTCAATCTAAATCTGACGATGAAGACGATATTGTCGATGCTACTAAGGGCCTTGCTCTCTCCTCCACCACCACCACCACCACCACCACCAAGATGAAAGTGGTCAGGAAAAAAAGTTTCTCTCCGTCTTGGGCGGACAGCGTACAGCATGAGTCGCTCCATCACTGTGTTCTCCCCGCCCGTCATTGCAAATAAGTCATTTGGTCTAATATATTGATAGAGCATGGGTATGCTCGGTCGTCGGGATGACACTATATGCAGTATGAAACGATGGAATGACTGACTGAATGAATGGGATCATCATGCTTGATTCTAGTAGTATAGATAAACCATTATATGACTGTAGTATTTTATTCAAGAATGGTTCCAAACAACAAAGTGTACACACTCGAATGTTATTAGCAGGTATATAGTTAGTAGACGATATTAAAACTTCTTGGGTGTGTGACCATACCTGGCACATATTGCTTGTGGCTGCTTGGCAAGACATTACTATTTTCTTCCATGATTACAACACCGCCGCAAGACGATGAAGTGCTTGCCACGAATATATAAATGTTGGATTAGAAAAGACGTATTTAACTGAAATGAGTTTCTTCTATATATATCAAGCGCTATTCGAAAGAGGTCAGTCATCATCATATTGACCTTGCTCCTCTTCCGTCGGGACGGGCGGCGCACGACTATGATACTCCTAGTGCTACTAGTACCTAGTATACCCACGAGCGAGCAAGACACCCCAACCAAGAAGGACAACCCGATATGATATAGAACATGGCAAGATTCTTCATTAGGTTAGAACTGGTAGATTATACATCGAAGCTGCCCCATTTCTTGTACCCACTGTTTCACAAGGACAAGGTTTGTGTGGTTGTAGCGACCCTATATTGAATATAGGCACCAACTATACTACGCAAGTTGAAAGTGACTAAATTATATTATACGTTAATTGACTCACCCGAGTCAATGTATTTCCGTGAGCCGGTCAGACGTCGCGCTAGTTTTTGAGAGATCATATTATGATGATGACACATCATCACCGCACATCGACATCTGGTGGATTGAATTAGTCGGTGGTAAGATTGGCCTTTTACTTTCTGCCAATCTTGCTTGGACTACGGTATGTTTTCCTCTCATAATTTTCGTTCAGAGACGAAATCGGACTTTCAAGCTCCCAAGTGATTCTTTCATTCGTTCGTTCATTCATTCAATAAGCTCCCAAGTGATTCATTCGTTCATCAACATGACTACCGACAACGCCAACAAAGCCAACAAAGCCAACAACGACGCCAAGAGCAACCCAAACTTGTCTCCTGTCATTGCTTCATTTGACAAGATCAAAGCCTCCATGGTTGACACCGTTGCCTATCTTGCTGCTCATGCTGGTAGCGGTGACGATGACGATGAGACTTCCGCCAAAACAGCACTCGCCAAGCTTCAGCCAGCCCTCGACAGCATCCCGCTGTTGGAAACAACATTGTTGTCGGACCTGCGCCTGGAGCAGCAATTGAAGGACGACTTGAAGGATCTCGCCAAAGATATTCAAGCCGTCATTGCTGCAGCCAAGACCTTTCTTTCTCAAGACAAACCTTCCCTCAAGGACGCCCTCAAGGCTTTGGAGCCGTATAACACCAGCTCGGCGACAGCAGCAGCAGCAGCATCACCATCGTCATTTGCCGTATTGGAGCGGCTACAATCCTCCGAGTCATTGTTGTCCAGCGACAACAAGGCCAATGACAATGCGGAAATGGCCGTTGTTGCTGATTGTTCTCGTTCTTCTCGTTCTTCTTCTTCTAATACTTCTCCAACCAAGAAGCGGGATGCCGATGAAGCTGCTGTTGACAAGATGAACGATGACCAACGATCTCCCAAGCGTCTCTCGCCCAACAAGGAAGAGAAAAACTCTCAGGATGATGAAGAAGAAGACGAAGAAAAGAAGGACGAAGAACCATCCATTGATGATGCTGCCAAGAAGAACGAGGAAGAGTCGTCTCTCATTGCTGCTACTGATCCAACAACAGATGCTGCTACCGTGGATGGAAAGGACGCTGCTACTCCCAAGGACAACGTTCCAACCAACGATCCTACTGATGCTACCATGGTGGATGGAAAGGACGTTGTTGTTGTTGCTGCTGCTGCTCCGGAAAAGGATGACGATCCATCCGTTGCTACCAACGAACCCATGGCTGATGCTGGAAAGGACGCTGCTGCTGCTGCTGCTGCTGCTCTGGAAAAGGACAATGCTCCACCAGTTGTCACCTCCAAGGACGACTCTATGGATACTACTACCATGATGGCAGAAGGAAAGGACGCTGCTGTTCATGCTGCAAACTTGGATCCCACCACCACCACCACCACTGCCAAGGAAGCCGAGGAAGCAGCGGATGCGATTGCCAAAAAAGAGGCTGATAAGAACCTTGCTCCCTCTGCTACCACCGTCGAGAATCCTGTAGCCAAAGCTGGTGCGGTTTTGGCCGAGGCCTAGAACAAGAATGAATGATTGATTGATTGATTGATTGATTGATTGATTGATTGATTGATTGATTGATTGATATTCTTTCATTCATTCTTTGCGCTTCCATCACTGATGCAGTCGCTCAATTATTTTCTTTCCCGTCATTAGAAAGGAGTTTTTGGGCTTGATAGGGCATGGGTGTTGTTTGTTTGAGCTGATGCACATGCATTGTAATATGCAACGGTTGAATGAATGGAATCAATGAATACATATCATCCTCTTCATGCTTATATAGTTCTAGAGATAAAATATTAGAGTTCTAGTATTTTATTCAACAATATTGGATTCGAACCACAATATAGAGCTTGCGAGATCGATCGTGTGCTACCATACCTGGCTGTATGTACTGTAGTTGGAATATGTTGAAGATGTATTTTGTGATATCAGAATGGGTCATCTTGTGTAAGATTGAACAGTGCCTGACAATAATGTGAGAAGTATTGACAAGATCAAAGCAAGATCAATACATAAGGAGAAGTGAGCTGAATGTAGTCATGGCAAGATACCAGATGCTGTGCATGACTGAGAAGCAAGACTAGAAAATAGAGTAAGGAATAATTTAGCTCACAATTGCAAGACCAATAGATTTTACTTCTAGGGAGATTCCAACACGTTTCGAAACGTCAGATCTGAATTCCAAGAGAAGTTTGATTATTAGTAAGAACAATGAGAGAAAGAGGTGTCTTATCGTAAGCTAGAAGAGAGAGCTGAAATCGATAACGACCGAGATATCGCAATTGTCAAGAGAGAGCGAAAGAGAAAAGATAAGAGAGAAAAGAACGAAAAAGAGAGCAAGATGAGTGAATACAAAGAGAGAACTCCACGATTCCAATTCAGTGGAGAACCTGAAGACTACAATACCTTTGGATTGAAGTACGTAGCAAGAGCTAGCGTCAAAAGATTCGACGGAGTGATCACTGGAGAAGTGACTCTACGAACCAAACCAGAGATGGATGCTGAAACTGACGCAGCAAAGATTAAGGAAGACGAGGAGATCAGCGAGATGAACATCAAAGCCTTCAGTGACTCGATGATCAGCATGAATACTGACACGGCAGAAGGAAAGGTTGCTTTCAATTTGGTAGCCGGAAGCAGAGACAAAGTCAACTACCCAAAAGGAAACGCGAAAGAAGCATGGGACAAGTTGAAGGATGAGTATGAGCCAAAGACGATCACCTCGTACATCAAGATGAAGAGCAAGCTAAACAAGTGTCACCTTGAGAAGTTTGCTAATCCAGCTTCGTGGATCACCGAACTCAGCAAGATTTGTGTCCGTTTGGAAGAGATGAAGCACCCAGTAAGTGAAGAGGACCAATTCATTCACATCATTGGAAGTTTGCCTTTGAAGTACAGACAAGAGCAAAAGGACTTCGAGAAAATGATGAAAGCGAACACACTCACCATTAAGTACATCAAGGAAGAACTGAATTCTGCACACGAGGACTTCGCCAATGCAACAGAAGGTGATGACGACGACGAAGACAAAGAAGACAAAGATGTCGCTTTGGTAACTGGTCAATTCAAAGGCAACTGCAACAACTGTGGAAAGTATGGACACAAGAAGCTAACTTGCCCTGAACTAACACAAGCGACACGACAAGGAGGCGAAAGGAAGCAGAACAACGGTGGCAGACATCGATACAATGGAGGTGGACGAGGAGCTTTCCTTGGAACCTGTTTCCACTGTGGTATCAGAGGCCACAAGAAGCATGAATGCAGAAGAAACCCAGAGAACCGAAACAACGGCACCACTGGCAACAATGGTAACAACAACAACAGCAACAACAACGATGATGATGACGACGATGTTGCTGAGGTAATGCTGATGGCAACAGAGACACTTATTGCCCCAGCGGAGCCAACACAGAAAAAGAACTTTTGGTTCGAGTGGAATGAAGAATGCGAAGAGAGTGATTGTGAAGATGAAGAAGTAGATGATGAAGTGATCGTGCATACTATCGTGGAAGATCCAAACGACAAAGTTCACGAGCACGGAAATTTCCTTCACGATGATTTCTTTGATAATTTTATGGCGAACTTCGGACAAAATGATTGCGACGCGAAAAACGACGAGACATTCCACGCGACAAAGCCTACAAGTGAATACGCTTTTGTCACAGAAGAGATTGAGATCAAACGCTATTCTGATGTTGACGGATCTGGTACATACGATTCAGATGGGGACGAGATCCCACAACTAGTGGAACGGACGATGAAGGCTAAGCACTACGCATCAGACGAATGGGACCATAATAACGGAATGCACGAATACAACTCAGACTCAGACGACTCTGACGATGATGACATTCCACCACCTTTGGTCAGCAGACATGGTATTGTCCATGGACATGATGAGGTATGATTGGTTGGCAGACACGACAATATCTCTGATGACGACTCGATGTATGACGAGATCCCACAATTGATTTCACGACAACAACATGATAGCGATGATGACGATAGCGATGATGACAATAGTGATGATGACGATAGCGATGATGACGATGACGACTTGACTCATACCGACGATGAGCCATACTACTATGACGATGATGGGGATGATGAGTCAACAGTGCAGACTGAAACAAGCATCCAAGATGAAATCAAGTCGACCCTAATCGGAATCGCAATGGCCAACATGGAGAAATGGAAATCCGAGGAGATGAAACTGACACCACAGACTTGGTTTGGAGACAGTGCAGCGAGTACACATATGTGCAATGATGACACCAACCTGTACAACTACGATGTTATTCGAGAGGAGATCAAAGTTGGAAGTGGCAAAACTATCGTGGCAACTAAGATTGGCAAGCTCAAGCTGCGAGTGAAGCAAACGAATGGAAAGGTAATCATGATGGTACTAACGAAAGTCAAGTTCGTACCTGAGCTGTGGTGCAATCTTTTCAGTCTTACGGCCGCAATGGACAAGGGCTTCGACCTCGGGAACCAAGGGCGAATCATCACAGTGACGCATGGATCGACAACTATTGGATTTGACAGAATATTCCCAACGAGTTCTGGATTCATCATGGCAGCAGAAATGGAACAGATGACAGCAGAAGGTGCATACGCCGTATTGGAAGCAGGAAGGGAAATCAGCATAGCAAAGTTCCATGAGATGTACGGACACCCAGGAGAAGCAATACTTCGCAATACAGCACATGCATACAACTTGAAACTACAATCGAAATTGGAAAAGTGTGAGAACTGTGCATTGGCAAAGTCGAGACAAGCAAACATCTCGAAGGAGCCAGTTGACAGATCCGAAGTCCCAGGGGAAGAACTAATGATTGATATATCCAGTGTAAAGAAGAAAAGCGCGGGTGGAAATAAATTTTGGCTCCAAGTGATGGACAACGCATCCGATTTCATATTTTCAATGTTCCTAAAGAAGAAAAGCGAAACGAGTGCTAAGATGATAGCTTTGGTGAAGGACCTAAATGCGAAAGGATTCAAAGTCAAAAAGATTCGATGTGACAGAGCTGGAGAGAACATGAAGTTCCAAGATGAAGCAAAGAATGAAGGACTCGGTTTGACCTTTGAATTCACAGCGCCCAATACACCACAGCGAAATGGACGAGTCGAAAGGAAGTTCGCAACGGCTTTCGGACGAGTTCGAGCAATGATGAACACTGCTCGGATGACAGAAACGATGCGTGGCAATCTATGGGCAGAAGCGGCAGATACAGCGACAAAATTGGACACAGCACTTGTCTATCAACGTGGTGAACAAAGTTCACATCAAAAATTCTGGAAACGAGAAGCTAGATTTGCGAGACATTTGAGAACGTTTGGTGAAATGGCAGTGATCAAGGTACACACAAAGATCAAGGGTAAACTGAAAGACCGTGGAAGAACAGTTATGTTTGTTGGATACGCAGATAACTCCAGCGGAGACACTTACAAATTCTATGATCCAAAGACAAAGCGAATCAGTTCAAGTCGAGATGTGTCATGGTTGAACAAGAGCTACGGAGATTGGAAGGGAATCAAGAAAACCAACACACTACGATTGACACAGGAAATTCTATTGGAAACGGTCCATGACAATGATATTACACAAGCACCAACAACTCACACCAATGACGCAAACACAACAGCACCAGAACCAGGACCGATTCCAACGGCTGCAGCACCAGCAGAGACGGCAACAATACCAGCAGTACAATTGGACTTGGGAGCAAATCCACAACGAGTTACACGATTTGGGCCAACGCAACAAAGGGCAAGAAGAAAGTTCCTATCAAAGACAAAGAATTCCTAAATTACATTTGCTGCGGCAAATCATGCATGAAGCATTCCTCCATATTTCCTAGTCATAGTTAGAGATGCTAATATCAGAGTTAAGAAGGCTAGGCATACACCTTGTATCGCGATGGCAGTTCTAAATGAGTCAATCAATACCGTAGCTAAGTCGTCAACTGGCCTTCAAATTATTTGCACCCTAATTGGTACATGCTCATATTACTTGGCCCTCCTTTCACCACCACCAAGATTCTTGGAAGAGGGACGACCGTTGGTACCGGTAGGAGTGTCGTCGTCATCTTTTACACCATTCTTGTCGTCAGCAACAATGGCAAGTGCCCTGCTGATCGCACTCGTTTTGTTCGAAGCGCATCGAAGATAGGACAACGATGGAGGCAATGATGGTGGAAGTTTGTACTTGCGCGGGTGTGCTGTTGCGGTTAAGGAGCCATTGAACGGGTTACGGCAGGTCATCTTCTTCTTGCTTGTTTGCTTTTATACTGTTTGTCTCTGGTGTGTTATTGTGGTTATAGCTGGAATCGTACGAATTTGTATGTTCTGACAAGAGAGAAAATTCAACTATACATAGTAAGAATATCCCCGTGTGACCGACGAGGAGTGTGAAGTGCTTCCCGTTGCGTTTCATCTTGGCGAAACAGTCATTGCCACTGGCAAACAATAACCCCGCGGTCTGTCTTGGCTGTTCGTTACATATTTTTCAATTATCGCACACGTACGTGGTACGAAGATTCGTAGTACAGTTGCTTTTTTCGGGATCAAATTGAAAATGGAAATACGAAAGTACCGGTCCCCAGTAACAGGAACACCCGCAACTCTGAACGGCTCGCGCACCTGCCAGTCACAGCCGGCCAGCACCAAGTTCTCAACAAAAAGGGGGAGCACGATTTTAAGGGGTGATACTTCTTCCTCGTAAAATAGAAGTTTTAGAATGGTCGAAAGCGCGTTAAACTGAAAAGCCCGTAAAACCTTAAAGTGACGTCCCGAATCCTTAAAATGACTTCCCATTTGTTAAATGTTACTTCCAATTGTTATCTCCATATTTAAAGTGAC
>CAKOGP040001892.1:0-89806 GCA_933822405.4 Cylindrotheca closterium
AGCATCACTGGCACCTGTTCCTATTGTAGGCAATCCATAGCCGACGTAGATTCGAGCTCAGTATACTCCAGAGGTGGCTAGAGCGTTGAGGCTCTCATTACAGCTACGGAGTTGATTATCTGACAACGGATGCCTTCAACTTCACAGTCATAGTGCAATGGACAATGTCAAGTTATGACTACGTCGTGGCAGCTGTCAAAAACGTCAAGGAAACATTAAAGGTCAGCCCAAAATGGAAAATGCCCAAGAATGCACCAACGCCAATGACTAGTGCCTATGAACCGGAGATGGATGGATCAAGCCAATTAGGACAAGAAGACCATACCTACTTCCAAGAGTTGATTGGGATATTACAATGGGCGACAGAGATTGGATGAGTCGACATCTTACTGGAAGTCTCACTTCTGAGCCAGTATCAAGCAGCCCCAAGGGAAGGACACATGGAACAAGTATCGAGGATATTTGCTTTCTTGGATACCTTTCCAAAATTGACTCTTTACTATCATTGGAGGACGCCAAACGTAGACTATTCCAAGTTGAGATCCTCCAGGGAGGATTTTGAGGTATACTATTGAGAGGCGATGGAAGAGATGCCACACAACACACCCAAACCAAGGGGACAAAGTGTAGGAAGTACTGGCTGCATGGGTAGATGCTTCACATGGTGCCAATAAGAAAACGCGGAAATCACATACAGGGTACATAATTTTCCTCAATCGAGCACCTATCTTATGGTACAGCAAACGACAGAATACAGTGGAAGCGAGTACTTTTGGTTCCGAATTCATTGCTTTGAAGTCATGCATCAAAGCCATCACGCATTTGAAACTCAAATTGAGGATGTTTGGAATACCTTTGGAAGAAGGACCGTCGCACATATTCTGCGACAATGAGAGCGTGGTGACGAATTCAACAATGGTTGAATCCACTTTGAACAAGAAGCACAATTCGATTGCTTATCATTACACAAGGTGGAACATGGCTGCAGGAGATGTTGACGTATCATGGATTGCAGGAATGTTGAACCTTGCTGATGCCTTCACAAAACGATTGACACAAGAAAGGAGAGGGCGACTATTTTGGGAATGGACGTACTAGACACGTTATTGAACTGGATCCCACCGTTGGAACCCAATTCGAGGGGACCAAATGAAAGCTTCCGTGCTATTGCACACGCATGCAATCGTTTGTGTCCGTAAGTGAACAGGATCGGCCTTCGCGGAAGCCTGTTGATGAAACGACAATGACAACACTCTTTTTAAGAATACAATTTGATCTACATTACTATCTTTAATATCTACTACTTCGTAAGTCAACACTCTCGTAATAAGGTAACGATTACATTTATATGAAACAACGCACTCGCAGGCAATTACTGCGACTGTTATTTGCGATTTCGCTGGAAAATTTTCAAATACGTCATGTGACAAAGCGGAGACGGAAAATCCAGAAGCTGTGACGTCTTCCTGTCTCGATCGTGCCAAATTTTTTATAATATATTGAGTCGGCGTCACATTTTTCGAACACGCCGAATAAGGAGCGACAATGATGAGCTTGAGATTTTTGCCTCTGTTTATACTCTACTTCATTTCCTTCCTTTCCAATGCAATAGTAGCTAAGGAAGACAAGAACAATGCCGAAGCGATTAGGAGCACAAAAAGGAACACACTGAACCTCAATGTTCACGACAATCGTCGTCCTCGTGACGATCATGTGATTGATAATGCGAAGCAAGATGAAGCTGTGCGAAATATGGTGAAATGGTCCATTGAGCAAGGAGGCTATATTCATCCATATGTCGAGATACGACGATGGGATCCTTCTGATCCTAGTAGTTATTTCGGTGCCTTTGTCAATGGGCCTGTGAAAAAAGATGAACTGCTCATCAAAATTCCCGGATCCATTGAGATTCAGATTGACGATTTTTTTAGAATGGGCAAGTTACCGTACAGCGATGTCGTATGTGAGTTGGCTTGGACGTTGAAACGGGAATATGAACTCGGGGAAGACAGCAAATTTGCTCCATACATTGAATACATCAAAACACAATCCAAATATCAAATACCGGCCATGTGGACCGATGTGGGCAAAAGCTTGATCACAAAAGTGCAGGGTGACCTATCAATGATGGACTTCGATTTGGAAGATACGCCCGGAGAGCACATGCATAACTGGATTTATGAATATTTTGGTGGAGAGTTGTGCTTGCTCGATGCAGACAATGAGGAAGAAATGGAGGAGTGGTATGTTGCCATGGCCACACAAAGAGGGTATGACTATTGTCTCATTCCGTAAGTTACAATAACTATATCCAATACCTTCACACAACATATTCTAATTGTCACTCAATTCCTGTTTGCAAATTCTATCCAAAGAATTTACGATATGCTCAATCACAGCAATGAGCGTGTAAATAGCATAACTCGGCCGTCGATATACAACAGGGATGGCTTTGGTGTTTATGCCCTGGAAGACTTGAATGCTGGGGACGAAATATTGTACTCTTACTATGACTGTCCCGACTGCAAGGGCTGTCCAACCTGTGGAACCAGCTTAGAATATTGGGGAACACCCGAAATGATTCGAGATTTTGGCTTTGTTGAACCATATCCACACCGGTTTTACTACGACGACATGGGTCCCGTCTATTTGAGAGTCGATGAGCATCCAGATGGGCTTGAGATTAGTAATGAGGGAGGAGAATGGCCCGAGATTGAATGGATTGAATCTCAGATTGCGAGATTGAAGCCAATGTTCGAGAGAGATATTTATCCACTGAGGAATGTATTGCCATCGCATGAGCTCGAAACAATTGTCAACTATCATGGCTCGCTCTTGGACTTTTTTACGGCCTACCAGGAAGTTGATGCCGCGGATAGCAAAGATGAGAATCATGGAGAAAGTGACACTGGCAGAGATGAAGACCTCTCAGATGGAGGAGAAGGAGATGCCCCCCACTGCAGAAGCAGATGACAAAGAGTTGTCATTCTAGTGCAAAAGCTATCATAGTACGCATAAGATGTACCTATATCGTCCTCCAAATGAAACCTTCTTATCGTCATATCCCGAGGCAGCAAAAATGACAACCAGCTAGTATATTACCACCATCGTGGTCGTCAAGGTTGTGCTGGTCTTTCTTATGTTGTCGCCATTTCCATAGTTGACATCAGTGCCCTGAATCAGTCTCGGTAGCTTAAAGTATAGGCAAAGGGGGGCATTCACGTGACAAAGTGAAGAGGGGACGGTACTGTACGTACACGTGTACTGCACTGACAATACCGATACTGTAGTATGCTGTAGGCTATTATTAAAAAGGTAGGATCCAGAAACTGTGACGTCCTCCTGTCTGTCAGGGATTTATCGGTCGTGTGAAATTGACAATATATTTGTCGCGTCGCATTTTTCAATTTTCAATAATAATACAGTATACCGTACAATAAGAGCAGAAGCAACAGGTGAATGAATGATGACAGCGATGAGCCTGGCGCATAGGGCTCTGGTTTCATTCTACCTCGCTATCTTGCTTCCCCATGCAATAGGAGCAGTCAAAGGAGGCCAGAATACCGGCGAAAAGAGGAGAACGAGGAGGAAAACACAAAACCTCAATCTCCACATTGACGATCACGTCATCAATTACGCCAAGCAAGATGAAGCTGTGCGAAATATGGTGAAATGGTCCATTGAGCAAGGAGGCTATATTCATCCAAATGTCGAGATACGACGATGGGATCCTTCCGATCCTAGTAGTTATTTCGGTGCCTTTGTCAATGGTCCTGTAAAAGAAGATGAACTGCTAATAAAAATTCCGGGATCCATCAAGATTCAGCTTGACGATTCCTATAGATCAGGTACTGATCTCACTTACGCCGATGTCGTATGTGAACTAGCGTGGACGTTGAAACGGGAATATGAACTCGGGGAAGACAGCAACTATGCTCCTTACATTGAATATATCGAGACACAATCGAAACATCAAATACCGGCTATGTGGACCGATGTAGGCAAGCACTTGATCACAAAAGTGCAAGGTGACCTATCGATGATGGACTTCGACACAGAGAGTATATCTGGAATACATATGCATGATTGGATTGATGACTACTTTGGTGGAGAGTTTTGCTTGATCGACACAGAGAGTGGGGAAGAAATGGAAGAATGGTATGTTGCTATGGCAACACAAAGAGGTTATGACTATTGTCTGATTCCGTAAGTTATTGCAGTAATCATGCTCAATCCGTTCCTCAATGTGTGCTGTTGACTGTTGTCGGATTGCCGCTCAAATCCTGCTTTTTGGACACTGGTTGTATGTTCATGCACATGCTGTCTTTAAAGAGTCTATGATATGCTTAATCATCACAATGGGATTGTTAACAGCATAACTCGGCCGTCCATTTATGACAAGGATGGTTTTGGCGTTTATGCCTTGCAAGACTTGAATGCTGGGGAAGAACTGCTGTACTCTTACCATAACTGCCCGGACTGTAAGGCTTGCCCAACCTGTGAAACGAGTCTGGACTACTGGGGAACGCCCGAAATGATTCGAGATTTTGGCTTTGTCGAACCATATCCACAACGTTTTTATTATAAGGACAGGGGCCCCGTCTACCTTAAAATCGACGAAACACCACGTGGATTTGCGATAAGCAATGAAGGAGGGGAATGGCCCGAGATTGAATGGATCGAATCTGAGATTGTGCGACTGGAACGCTTGTACGAGCAGGACATTCATCCTCTGAGGAATGTGTTGCCGCTGCATGAGCTCGAAACAATTGTCCATTATCACGAGTCGCTATTGCAGTTGTTTATGGCCTACTACGAGGCTCATTTGGCGGAAAACCATGAACTGGATAGCGAGGATAATGAAAGCGAGAGCGAAGATGAAGAATCCTCAGACGACGAAGACGATGTCCTCCAAAAGTTCGTCAATGCCGAGAAAGAAGAAGAAGCAGAAGATGCCGATGAATTTAGTACAGAATTGTGAGATCAAGATACATATCAGAATCGCAGAGGATGGCATGAATGGAAAGAGACGAATCTCAATTTTAGGTCAGAAGTGGGTCAATTTGACCAATGAGATCGACAACGGTCCTACATCGATTCCACTAGTAAGTATTCTGGCCCGTCGTTGTGAAGCTATCATAGTCTCTCCGCTTGTCGAAGAAGATAGACCAGCGTGTAATGGCTTTGCTTCTGTGAGCTGTGAGCTTTCATTAGATATTATGATGCAGCTGCCACCCCTACATTGGGATGCTCAACAGCTCTGACTTCGTCCGTGCCGTTGCTGCTATCTCCAACTGCTACAATGAATTCCTTCAGCCAAAATGGGTCAACCAAGAATAACTCCAGTTGTTTCCTCTGTTATTGCTGTACCGGTATTAATACATGCAGTGGTATTATCTTCGCTTCTTTAACTCACAGCTTGAACGACTAATATGACCTGTTTTGGAGGGAAAACTGCGCGCCTAGCTAATGTCACGAGGATTATAACGCTCGGCACGCGTTTTTGAATTCACAACCTGCATGATCCGCCGATACGAAGAATTTAGGAATCATCTCCACTAATAACTATATACGACATTCACCACCGTTTCATGATTCATTGTTGTTTCAGGTGTCATCACATCATCACATCAGCCATACCGGTACATCAACGATATAAACAGTGAAATCAATCCCACCATGCCGAATAAGCTTATTGGTTTCCTCGCTCAACTTGGGGCTCTTCTTTCAGCTGAACAAGAACCAATTGGGCCTGATTATGCCAGACAAGATGAGACAGTAAAGGAACTTGTAGATTGGTCCACGTCCAAAGGCGGGTTCTTTCATCCTCATGTACAAATCCGACGATGGAATCTCTCCGATCCTACCTCATATTTCGGTGCCTTTCTCAATGGGCCAGTGAAGAAGGATGATTTGCTCATGAGAATACCAGGAGACATCAAGCTTCAGTTGCACACCGATTTCTGGACGAACAGCTCTATTGTCGATGAAGTCGTATGTGAATTAGCGTGGCTTCTCAAGCATGAATACGACAATGGAACCAAAAGCATCTACAAACCCTATATCGACTACATCAAAACTCAATCAAAGCATCAGATTCCGGTCATGTGGAGCACCAAAGGCAAAAAGCTGTTGGAAAAGGTTCAGGTCGATATTGATTTGCGTGATCTGAACGCGGATGAAGACAGCGGAAGCCATTTCCACAACTGGATTGATCAATGGTATGGTAGCGAGGACTGCCTCTATGATACAGAGACAGATCAAGAACTAGAAAAATGGTTCTTGGCAATGGCACAACAACGAGGCTACGACTATGCTCTTATTCCAATCTACGACATGCTGAATCACGATCCAGGGAATGTCAATACCATTACTCGTCCATCCATTTACGACACGAATGGCTTTGGAGTATACGCACTACGAGATATGGAAGCGGGAGAAGAATTGCTGTATGACTATTACGATTGTCCGGATTGCAAGAGATGCGAGACTTGTGGCTCGTCATCTAGCTATTGGGGAACACCCGAAATGCTTCGGGATTTTGGTTTTGTAGAAGCGCATCCACACAAATATCATTTCTATGAAGGTGAACTGTCGGTGACGTTAATAATCGATAAGGATAGGGACGATGGGTCCTATAAAGTTTCTTGCACGAACAAGTGCCCAAGCACCAAGGAGATTGAAAGGCATTACAACAAACTCCTTCCTTTATTGGAGAAGGACATACTACCACTCAGCGAAACGTTACCATCGGATGAATACTTTATGATTAAGATGTACTATGATACTTTGGTGACCGACTTCAAGCAGTACCTGGACCACCCAGAGTCTGCGATTGTCACTCGCGTCAAGTATGATACCCCCCCTGACAAAACAACTTTCGAAGCTACCACCACTGTCAGAACCAGTACAGCTGGAAAGGGAGCTGATCTGTAGCATTTCCTAAAGAAAGAGAAATAGAGAACTAGAGCTATCGCAGATACATAACATTTATAGTGAATCTACTGCCAGTATGTGATGTATTGATATCTAAAGCATGAAGTCAATCGGGTTGGAACTGGGATCACTTGCCGCCAATTGGAAGACGTGTTCCACAAATTTCATGGATCGCTCCGTAGCACCTTCTTGTTTCAAACGTTCCAACTGAGTTTCACTAATTCCCTTCCAATTCATGCTCAAGTCGGCTTGTCCGGGAGGCCTGAAACGCTCCAACACTGCAGCATTAATGTAGACTTGATCATGACCATAACCACTCATGATCCATTCTTCGTTGCGTTGTGGCTCTTCTGTCTCTGTCTTCGCCTCTTCTTCTTTTGCTTCTTCTTCCTTTTCTTCTTCTTCGGGCGGAGGGACATAGATAGGAACCGGTGTTGGGCGATTGGGATTGGGGCGAGTAGGCGGGCGCGGACGGGCTCGTCGCTCCTGGCTCCATTCGCACTGGATTCCACCCTTCAAGATTACCATGTATTCGGAATCAAACCACATTTCCAACTTCCAACGAACATTATCATTCCACGATGTTCCAAACTGCTCTTCCCATTCCACTCGAGCATTTAGCTTTCGTTCTTCGGCATCAAAGGTCATGTTGGTAAACTTGACGCGGGTGGGTAATGGAGTGTCGTCATCCAGAGAAGGCAGGGAGCTACACGAAGGATGCTCATAGGACACATATGAATTTTCAGGACTCAAAAAGTGATAGGATGCGCTTCCCGTGTAAAGTCTCTTGCAAAAGACATTGCCCCACAACGAAGTCCCATTGTATTTTGGGATTCCAGTTGATACATCGCTTCCATCTTCTTGATACTGTTGGTAAAGCATTTTATCTTGTCCCGAACCAAATACAATCACCCGTGGTATTGGAATCTTGCCAATGGTTTGACGTGTCCAAATCAATTCCTCAAAGTGTTGACTGGTGGTTTCCCAGACAATCTTGTGGCCAACTTCGACGCCCAGTGGGACATTGTCAAAATCAATGTAACCCAAAAGAGCCCGCTGATAATGATCTGACTTGGGCCACGCAATTTTGGGAGTATTTGGATCATCACTAAAGTCTAGATAGAAAGTATAGGCACCCTGAACATAGGCATTGGAAGCAACAGTGATATCCATGGTTTGCAGTTCACCATTCTTGTCCAGTGGATGGCGCTTCTTTTTTCTCCATGTGACCGTCCATCGTCCATCTAGTGGATAGCCTGCTAACTCTTGCTGCTCCTTTTCCAATTTCTTGACGCTGGAGGGTGTTAATGCGCTGGGCCAGTCCCGTTTCATGTACACCCGGCCACCACTTAGAAAGCGATAGGAAGAATGGAATCCAAGAACGACATCCCACTCGTAGGCTCCTCTCAATCGAGAAGGCCACTTGATCTTTCCATGAAAGGTTCGAGAAGGCATATGGAAGTGACACGAGTCGGGTTCGAAGAAGACTACCTTTTGCGCCATCTCACCATTGGCAAGGACCCATCTTTCTGGATGCGATTGAATCGACCGATAGATGTTCAGAAAAGGAGTATTCTCTGTCTTTTTATTCTTGAGTCTCGCCCAGTCCCAATGAAAACTGAGTTGTCCAATCTTGCCCCGATATGGATGGTATACTTGATGCTTCAATGGGAAATCAGAACGTTCGTAGTATTTCTTGTCGGGAGGATGCAAGAGTTCCCCAGTTTCCCTCAATGAAATTTCAAAAAGCGAAAGGCTGGTTCGACAAATAGGACAACGTCCTAGTGTCGGAGCATCCAAATGAGCATCTGAAACGGATAGTGGAGGCCACCGAGTCTCCTCCCCATATGCATTGACCACACGTTCCATACATGGGACACAAAAGGAATGACCGCATGGTCCTCTGGCCATTGTGTCTGGATCTGCCAAACAAATAGGGCACGATTTATCCTCATTTTCTTCCATCTCAGCAATATTTGCAGGAGAGGTGTGTGGTCGATCCAATGTGTTGGGAATTGCAATCACCTTTTGAAACCCATCATCCGAGGAACTGGGAGCTTCAGACGAAGAAGAGGATGAGGAAGATGACCTTGAAACCTCTGCGGAAGCAGCGGATGCGTCGTCGTCTTCATCTTTCTCATTTTCTTCAATTTCATTGTCTTCGTCATCTTTCTCAGATTCTTCAACTTCAGCACTAATGTCAACTTCAGAGTCGTCAACTTCGGTATCATCCGCATCATTTTCCGTCTCATCAACTTCAGTATCGTCCACATCATTTTCAGCCCCATCAGCTTCCTCGTCTACTTCGGTTTCATCGTTTTCCTCGTCTTCTGCAACAATGTCAACTTCAGACTCGTCCAAATGACCGGCTTCACTTTCACTAACTTCAGGATTGTCTTCCTTTGGTTTAGTCAACACTTCAGGAAGGGGGTTTTGCAGCAACGCTTGGATTTGACGCTTAGGCAGCTTCATGATCTGGTCCACGGTGGCGCCGACGGTATTTTCGTCAAATGCTGGAGCAGTCAATAACTTTTTCGTCACTAGTTCACGAATTTTCTTCATCTTTTCCTGCTCCTGCGGACTCATTTCCGTTTCATCTTTCTGCTCAGAGCCTTCAGCTTGCTCTTGTGCGCCATCCTCATCATCAGACACGGCTTTTGGAATGCTCCACCACTCCATGGACACAATAATTGTCTTTCTCCACTACTTGTCTCCCAAAGTGACTCTATTTGTAAGAGGATGATGGAATAGGTGAGAAGATGATTTTTGGCGGGACGAATGGCAAACTGAAGTTGAAAGTATGTCTTCCCTGGAACTAGAATAGTGCTTATATGCATCTACGTACGCAAAATGTACAGTACTACCGGTATGTATTGACCCCGCTTTCGGCATCTATGCGTCCACTGCCTCTACAGTGTCCAAGACATCATCCAACAAGTCCAAAACATCTGGAGCCCCTTGCTCTGCCCAAGCTTCCGTAATCTGCTTGGCTTTACTGTTGTCTTGTTCTTCAGCGGCATTGAGATCTCCAGTAAGCGCATGAAGGATATCACTGACATGGTATTCCTTCGAAATCATTTGCGCCTTTGTCAACTTCAAATCCAATTCTAGCTTGCTCATTTCCGTAGTCATATCACCATAGTAGAGTTGCCATTGGCTGATCTCCCATTTGAGATTAGCATTCGATACCATGTCGGAACATGACAATGGCTTCTTGGTCATGGGACAAATATCGCCATTCTCGTCCAACCATTTGCTAAGAGCAGCTCTTTCAAAGTTGTGCCCTGTCTTGGTCATGACTGGATCCTCCATTATTTCCCTGGTTAGTGGACAGAGGAATTTCTTCTCCGGAATTGCGGCTGTCACGGACGATGACAATACCGCTACCGCATGATCCTCGTCCAACTCCACGACTGCAATTCCATTCTTCTTTGCCCAATAGTCAATCTTGAACTTGAGTGCCTTATCGCTAATGATATTGCTGACGCGAAGAGGGTTTCCGGTGACAGGATCCATTTTATTGCCATCGTTCAACCAATCCATAATGGCAGAACGTTCGTAATGAGTCCCATATCGAGTAACGACAGGATCGTTCATCATCTTCTTGGTGAGAGGGCATACGTATTCGGAAGGGATCTTTGTCATGGTAGCTAGACTAGAGATGATATGGCGTGTATCGGTATCGGTATTGAAGAAGATGAGACAGAACAGGAGGAGACGTTGATGGTTTTTACAACAAACAAAGATGTCGACAATTTTTATTTTCCAGTGCCAAATGCTATCAGTTCGGATCAAAATGACCAAAGAATGACTTCTACTTATCGCGAAGAATAGATCGAGTGTTCCATTGATCGCTTCGATGAATACCAAATTCTTCATGGTCCTTTCCAAAGACCCCTTCGACACTTCACGAGTTCCTTAAGGTTTTTCCAACAGATAAGTCATTTGCATAAAATCATTAATTGGTGGGGAAACAATCCCAAAGCGCAAAGAATTTGCTCCAATCAGTTAGGAGCCTTTTTGTCAACATCGGAGTTATGAAGGTGCCAGAAGGGTACCGGTAGGTACGAATACCGCATTCATTCAAACGCCGAAGTTCCGGGTACCCACGATATGTACAACAGAAGTAGGAGGTACCTACGAGTAGCTACTATGGAGCTACAGTAGCATCACATCGGTACTGATCAAGAGATACAACATACAAAGATTATGGGCTCGCGTTTCTTCCGATGACGTACTGTACAAATAATATAGTTTGAAATGAATGCATGGCCCATTCATTCCTTCAAATAAAAATTGCTTGGATAGAATCAATCAAATTCGATGGCAGCAATGGCAACAATATATCGTATTGGAGGTGATGCTTAACGTCGGTCTTACTGTCCACGCTGAATCAGGAGGTAATATATACACATAGATGACGAGTTATTGGGGGAAACTGTGATATGTGTCAATATACCAACAACAAGGAAGAAATGAAGAACTTGCTAAGAGACGGTTTACATCAAAGTATTTGTACTGTTGGACTGAAACGGAGCAAGCAATACCCCATGCCAAAAAATCCCTTCTCGTTTCCTAATATTGGCCGATACATAAACAATCTACCGGTACCGACAACATCAATTCGAAGGTCGGCGTCCTGTATCGTTCTACTCCTTCTTCGCGGGAGTCTGCTGAGAAGAGTTTCAAGTGGCCCAAATTATATACAGCTGCCGCACACCAGGTGAAGGTCGGAAGGAGTTAATTAGCTTGCTGGCTTTCTGTATCCGCAAGAGAATGAAGGGTTCCTGTTGGAGGCAGTCAAGGCTTGACTCGTTCATTCAGACTAGCGATTTCTTCATGAACTGTTCGTAGCTTCCCCGAAACAGATTTTGCACTTCATCGCGAACTTGTCTTCTTGTGATTTGCATGCACCCTGATTCCATCAGTTTTACAAACTCCTCTGCCACCACTTTGGCAATGACAGCCCTCGAATGTGGCCACTTGTATAGCAATTGATCCACGACACGAGCATCGCTGTGCTGTGCCGTGAATGCTGTTCCCAGAAATTCCATTCTCATTTTTGTAATCTCTCGAATGATACTAGGATTGTTACAATACCACCAGCATCCATATAGGTGAAGGTTGCGGAACTTTGAAGCTAGAACGCAAGCCTCGTGTTGATTGTTCCGAGAAAGAAAGGTTGCAAGAAAGCGCACTTTGGGAAACCGAGTGCAGAGACGAGCAATCATACCTGCATCGGCAAAGGCAACCACTCCATCTCCAGCTGCTTTGAGCCCTGGATTGACACCGCGATGGGCACCGATTTTCAATGCAACCGGCAAATCTAGTTCCTCGCAAACTGGCATGAGTACTTGGCTGAGAAAGTCACTTTGCTCGTCAATGATACTTGGAGCTTCATCTTCTGGTGGTGAACAATTGGCGGCATGGGATGCTACCGCAGGTACAAAGGCAAATGGCTCTTTCAAGGCGTTCGAGTCGACAGTGTTCTTTTGTTTGTAGCTGACAGAAGCAAGTGTCCCTTCTGGGATGACAAAATCATGAGGAGTGGATGCCATCATGTACTCGGGCTTCATGGTCTCACACCAATCCCGAAGATACTGTCTGGCACTCTCCAATGTGATATCATATCCTGACGATCGTAATGCAGCTTCAATTGTTGGTTTGTCTCCAGCCAGCAATGGGTCGACCCGCAGCGCTGAACGAAATCGAGTCGAATAGGAGGCTCGCTTTGGTTTCCAATACATTTCTTCATTTGGGTCAAATGGAATGTTTGTCATGATGCTGCATCAAAGAGAAAAGACATGAGTGATATTGCGCCAACGACGCGATGAATGAATGAATCAATGAATGAATCATGCGATCGTTGGACTTACGAATATTCAATTCCCGAGTTGGCAAAGACGTGCTCGCAGAAGCGTTCTGCTCCCTCCACTCCATCATTTCGAAAGGTGGCATAGAACGCTCGGATCGCCTTCAAGGAACGACGTTCCCATTCGTTTTGGAGTCCCAAACTCTTCAAGGTGGTAACGATTCCTCGGCATGCTTCTGAAAGAGGTAGACGGTCAATGAACAAGGCTTTCCATATCGTGTCTGCTTGCTTTTGCTTTGGGAGTGAATAGAATAATTTGGGTGTCATCGATGCTGGTGCAGTGATGAAATATTCGGCTACAAGATAATGCTAAAGTGTTCGGGGGTGAGGAAAGATTCATTCATTCGTTCATTCATTCATATACAGGCTCCGGTTGTTTTTTGTTCCCTTCCTTCCGAATTGTCGTAACTTACATAAGTGAGGAGTTCATCGATTCCCCACAGACACAGCGGTCCATGCGTCGGTGGCAGGAGGTGTGTGTGCAGATCAATCCCGACAGCCCTTTGCACTTCTGCTGCTACCACCAATTGGATACTGTCTTGTTGGTCAAGGTTCGTATCCAACAAAGCACTAGAGGAGGGAAGGCACTCCTTTTGGAAATGCAAGGGTCGGCCATGATTCAAGGAGGCCATCAAGTCTTGATTCAAAGTCGAGCAGAACTCAGTGCAGGGCGTATCCAGACCAAAACCATTGGGGTTGTTCACTTGTTCTTTTCCAGTCAACTCGGACAAGATAGCAATAATGCCATCGTCAGCCATGAGGCGTGCATATAGGACTGAAATGGAGGCCACCAAAGCATGCAGTTCAGTCTTTTCGGTATTGCTCTGGATACTAAGTCTGCGTCGTTTTGAATCTAACTGCCTATACTGTGGAACCAACACTGATCCGTTGTCCAAATACTTTTCAGAAGATTCTAAGTAGGTCCATACAACAGATTGGCATGATTCTGGCTGTTGATTCGAGGAATGAATAAGTGCCTCAACCCCTAACATCCGAAGGGCATAGGCGAGGGCCAACGTGACAGGGAAGGATACTTTTGTTGTATTCATCAAGTCAATTGTAAGTGACCACAGAGCCTTGTCGAGGTTCCGGTCTTTATCTGCCGGAAATCTATCAGCTTCATCTTCCAAATAATGCATCTTCAAGTCAATTTCGTCGGCTGTCAGCTTGGAGAGTTCGTCAATCATCGTACTTATTTGAGGATCGGTTCCAGACAACGCCGCAAAGGAAGTCAAGAACGTTGAGAAAAGATTTGACCGTATGTCGATCGTGCTGCCGCTATGATCACCAAGAAGTATTGCGGATGATGCGAGACTTTGGAGGAGTGGTTTCATTATTGTGGACGATGATGATGTCATCCTGTACTACGTTCTCGTCCAGTACTACAGTACCGTTTTGATGTTCAGATCGCCTCGTTTTTTTTTTAAAGTCTCTCCTATTAGCTGAAACTTGACGTTGTTGAATGTAACCTCAAGAATCCAATGGGTACGAGAGAGTGTGTGCTGGTAATGGTAATGGTCGACAACTATATTTCGCTATCATCATCGTTCTGATGATATGTGTGTGCGTGCATATACCTGTGATGATCGAAGTTGAAAGATCGCATCTGAAGCTAACGTATAAAGGCTATCTCAGTACTGTATTGACTACGTTGACTAAAACACGTCACAACATCATCATCATCAACAATAATATCAACATCTGCCATATACTCGTATATCCGATGATTGATTCACTCCCAAACTAGCTATTACCGACGACAATATAGACAGCATCCAAAGCGAGACTTAAACACCTTCACCTTCAGAACATACATACATTGAACATTCCTCAACAAGAACAGAGCAGCACGATTGATTCATTCGAGTTGTCAATACAGTAATACATATAACGATGAGACTGACCATAAGAAATACAGTTCTACTTGCACTGATCGGGTGCATGATGAGTCCAGAAGTTAATGCCTTTACCTCAACGACCAAGAGTTCAGCCAATACAGATCCTGCTGTCCGACTGTATGGTATGAAACGTCCCATCATCGATCAAGTCGCATCGACGTTGTTTCAACTGGAAACCAGCCGAGTCGAAGCGTCGTCTGTGGTGGATGACCAAGGCCGCAAAGGAGAGCCCATGGAATGGAGTGAATCAGATTCCATTGCCAATCGTTTTTCTCAAATTGTCCAAAACAACGAATTGGGGTACCGATTCAAACAATTTGTGGCGGATATTGTTGCAGGTCAGGAGTATGATCATGAAGCAACCATAAAAGTCATTGATGAGTTTGTATCTTCCACCACCACCACATCCACCAATAACAAGCAGCAACCATCCATTTTTGGCAACTTTTTTGCAGGAGCTGGCGGCAGCCGTAAAGGAGCACCACCAGTTGCCATGTTCTCGTTTACTACCTGTCCCTTTTGTCGTCGAGCCAAGGATTATCTCGACGCCCAAGGCATTCCCTATGTATCCATGGAGTTGGACGAGTTGCCTGGAAATCAAGGGAATGAGATTCGTGCCAGTTTGGGGCGCAAGACTAGGCGCACGTCGGTTCCATCCATCTTTGTGAGGGGAGAATACGTGGGAGGTTGTAACGATGGACCAGGATTGCTACCACTTGGGGAATCTGGAGAGCTTCAACGCATATTGGAGGGATAACTGCTTGATAGCTCCACATTTCAAGAGCAAAGGCAAAGCTGAATGTATTATAAAACACTAACGAGTAGAAACCCAGTGTACTTTCATGGCCCCATTTTCTCTGTTCTCTCTTGGAATTGAATGCATGGCGCGGGAGACTCACTCATTCCGAATAGTAGCCACACCAATCTCATCATCATTGTGCCAGGGACAATTTCTATCCATAAGAGCTACAGTGAATGAAATAAACACTTATTTCTGTTTATTTTACAATGATTATTTGAATATATGTATTCGTACTCCTCACATGAAGCTTTTACTTTATTATATATTGTTATATATTGCTTTTTTACCAACAACAAACCAACCAACCAATCAGTCAATACTATGAGTAACAATTGTCTATCCACTGTTTCCCATTCCATTTGCTACTCCAGTAATAGTGGTGAGCAGAGCATCCTTCAAGATTCCTTCTTCTCCAGCCTCAGTCTTTCGAATGCGCTTGAGGGTTTCAGCCTGCAAAATATTCAAACAGTCCACATAGGGGTTGCGAACAAGAAGTGCTCGCTCCAAAATCTTATTGTTGGAGCCAAGTGTCTTGTGACCGGTAATGCCCAGAATGGCCTTTTCGGTGGCCAAGTGGATGGCACGGACTTCATTACCAAGTTCTTGTGCCTTGGGGTCATCGACAAGCATATCGTCATAATGCTTGGCAATGTCTGGTTCTGACTTTGCTAGCACCATTTCGACCAAATCAATCATGGTTCGGAATGAATCATATCCCTGGTACATGTCCTGCAAGACCTTTGCCTTTTGGTCATCCTTTTGGGTTTCCTCAATGGCAGCTGCAATACCGAGCCAAGTTGGAAGATTGCAACGAGTTTGCGTCCAGGCAAAGTTCCATGGAATGGCTCGCAAACTTTCGACTCCTCCCGTTGGGTTTCTCTTGGCAGGACGAGACCCAATGTTCAAATTGGCCAACTCCATTTCGGGTGTCGCCTTGCGGAAGTATGGTACAAAGCGATCGTCGTATCGGACAATCTTACGGTAGGCTTCGCAACTGATATCGGAAAGCTCCGTCATGAGATCCAGCCATTCCTGGGGTGGGGATTCGCGTTTGGTGACCTTCTCGGATAGAACGGCAGCCGTGTACACATCCATGGTACGTTCGGCACGGTCGCCATGACCAAAGTTCTGTTGAATCATTTCACCTTGTTCGGTCACTCGGAATTTTCCTTGGATCGTATTGGGTGCGTGCGACATGATGGCGTCAAAGACTGCGGGGTTTCCACCTCTTCCGACGGTACCACCCTTTCCATGGAAGAATGTCACGTCAACTCCAGCATCCTTGGCCAAATTGGCAAGATCGGTTTGGGTCTCGAATTGTGCGTAAACGGCACTCAAACGACCAGCATCCTTAGCCGAATCAGAGTATCCAATCATGATTTCTTGCTTTCCGTTGATAAAGCCCATGTATACTGGTAGCGAAAAGAGCTTTTGCATGGTATCATGTGCACCATTCAGATCATCCAAAGTTTCAAACAAGGGAGCGACTCGAAGGGGTTTCTTGACTCCAGCGTCCAATTGCAACAAAAGAACCGCCAAGACATCACTGGCATGTGTTGCCTGACTAATGACGTAGGCTCCAAGACTGTCTTCACCTTGTTCGGCCACCATTTTGGCAATTTCCAAAGTATCACATGCCGTTTCAGTAAAGACTTCGGGGTGTTCGTGCCAGACTCCCGATCGTAGTAGTGGTCGTTTGGAGGCAATTTGTTGGCAAAGCCATTCAATTTTCGCTTGTTCGTCCCATTCCGAATAGCTTCCCAATCCCAAATATTTGGTAGTACAATCGAGGGCCTCCTCGTGTCTTGTGGATTCCTGTCGAATGTCGAGAGGAATGAGAGTCAATCCAAAGGCCGAGAGCTTTCTCAAAATGTCTGTGATCATGCCTCCGGACGCAAATTCATTGTTGGTGGCAGCCAGAGAGTCTTTAATCAAGAGGAGTTCGTCATAGAACTCCTTCTTTTCGACATAAATTTCATCGACGGAGACCTTGTCAAGATGACGGGCGGTAGGATGTTCCTCGTCCAAGTGGGCAAGTTCTTGTTCGGCCCAAGCTTGGGTGCGGTGGAGTTTCTCAATCATGGGCTTCAAAAAGACACGGTAGGGTTCACGAACGTCCCCGACAACTCCTCGGAGCTCGTCCGAACATTTGGTAATGGATAGTTCCTTGGAGAGCTTTTCCAAGTCTCTGGCAAACAAGGACGCAGCCTTGGCGCGGTTGCGCAGACACACCTTGCGGGTGGTATCGGGTTTGACATTTGGGTTACCATCTCGGTCTCCTCCCATCCAACTGGCAAAGCGAATTGGTTTGGAGGCGAGTGGCAAAGTCTTGCCGAGGAATTCTTCCGTGGTAGCATTCAATTTCCTCAAAAAGAGGGGGACAGCGTCCCAAAGAACGGCTTCAATGACAAGCGTTCCTCGTTCGGCTTCGTCTTCGGGTGTCGGTTTGGCTCGAGAGACTTCATCGGAAAGCCACAAACTCGAGACTTCGCGCCAGAGTGCCTTGTCGTACTCGGCTTGCAAAAAGGAGTTGCCTCCTCCGGTGGCTCGGAGTCGATCGGAATTGGTCAAAATCTCTTGGATGCGCTTGTGCTTGTCCAAAGTCGTCCGACGATTGACTTCGGTCGGGTGGGCCGTCAAGACGAGCTCGGTCGTTTGGTTGCAGAGAGCCTCAAAGATCTCGTCGGCGGGGATGCCAGCATCCAACAAATTCGGAATGGCACCCCCGATCGAGTCCGGTTTGGGATAAAAGGCACCCCCACCAGCAACGCCATCTTCCAACCCAGTATCTTTCAATCGGCGAATCCGATGGTGGGCTTCGGCCGCGTTGGCAATGGCAAGGAAATGAGTAAAGGCCCGGCCAATGGTGTAGAGTTCAGCGTCACTGAGCTTGGAAGCAAAGGAGCCAAGCTCTTGGAAACTGACTTGATCTCTGTCAGGTCCCTTGTCGCCTCGCCATTTCTTGGCCAAAAGTCGCATGGTTTCAACTTTTTCATAGGTTTCTTCGCCTTCGTTTTCCACGATGATCTTTCCTAGAATGCTTCCCATGGTGCGAATGTCACTTCGAAGAGAAGCGTCCTTGTCGACTTCATCGATACTCGTTGCAGAAGCATTCAAAGGCTGCACTGGAAAGAGGGAAGGCGAAGGATCTGAAAAGGATGACAAATTGGAACCTCCTGGGATGGTGGAGAGGACTCTTGTCAATGAGGAGGCAGGAGCAATGAGTGCTGCTGTTGCTGATGATGACGTTGTTTTGTTCAAGCCAACGCTTCTCCTTGCAGCACCATTCCTTGCGGAACGAAGGAATGCTCGTGTCAACATTGTGTTTTGTATATACTGTTGTCGTCGTAGTATGGGAGCTTACAAATAAAAATATGAGTTCTTCTGCTATTCGACAAAAAGAAAACGACGGAAAAAAGAAAAAAAGATATTCTGGACGGAGTGAAATTTCGCACACGACGATCGTTCGAAATTCACGTACGGCGGTCGGCATTTCTGCCAAAACTTCCGATGAATGAGAATACTGCGATAAACTAGATGAGTGGTGGATGACCGGATGACGGATCATCGTCATTTTGCCGGACAGAACCCGGATTTTTGCCGTATCTTTGCGATTTCAGATTCGTGTGTCAGATATCTGATGACAACACTCGCTCTCCATACTGTTGAAAGCACACATTCAGACTGAAGCTTCCAGCATGCCAGTAGTCTGATTTGAAAGATAAGAGATATATCCAATAACAAAGAAACAATGGACCATGTGAAAAAGTATGCAAGAAACTTTCTTCATCGCATCTTTTCATCAAAAAGAACAACTACGACGACGACGACGACTGAAAATCAGAATGAGAACGAGCCATCCTCACAAGAAGCTTCGAGAAAGAGGGTTCGGCTGACCTTTTGTTACAGCGGACAACCTACGGAAGAGATTCCCAAAGATGTTACTCATGCCATCATGGATCCATCCGTAACGGAGCTTGGAATGTCAGCCTTTTTGGATTGCTACTTTCTTACGGAAGTAAATTTTCACGAAGGCCTTCAAGTGATTTATGCATCTGCCTTTCTCAACTGCCGAAAATTGAAAAAAGTTTCCATTCCATCGACTGTCAATTTCATTGGGGACTGGGCATTCCAACGTTGCGAGTCGCTCATGGACGTAATCCTTGCTCCACATGGACTGCTGAAACGTCTGAATCATGGACTATTTTCCGATTGTACGGCTCTCACCAAGATATCGATCCCAGCCACGGTGGAAGTAATTTGCAACTTTGTGTTTTCTGGATGTACCTCACTCATTGGCGTACGATTCGAGGAAGGGTTGCAAGAAATGGGTATGTCCACCTTTCGAAGGTGCACCTCGTTGAAGGAAGTGGTGCTCCCCCAATCGTTGAACAAAATGGGTGGTTGGACCTTTCATGGTTGTCAACAGCTGATAAAGGGCGGTCTCCCAACCACTTACCAGAAACTGGAAACGGGGACCTATGCCAATTGTATCTCGCTTCAAGAAATAGTCGTTGGGCCCAATGTAAAGGTCCTTGGTGACTCGGTCTTTTCCGGATGTACCATGCTCCAACAAGTAGGCCTTGCAGAGGGTTTGCAGTCCATTGGGGTATCGGCTTTTCAAAACTGTGTGGAACTTCAAGAAATGTCCATTCCTTCCACAATATCTTCCATTGGTCGGTGGGCCTTTCGGGGTTGTACGGGTTTGGTGGATATCGATCTTTCCAACAACAAATTCGACATGATCCAAGATTATTGTTTTGCCGAATGCATTGCACTCGAAACCATTGCCGCGCCACCAACGTTGAAGGCGATTGGCAAGTCCGCCTTTACTGGTTGCAAAGCCCTCAAAGAGGTTCGATTGTATCATCCTCATCATTATGAGATTACTAGTACTACTAGTAGTAGTAATAGTAGCATGGGCCTCCACAAGGTGGATGCGGCTGCCTTTAAAGGTTGTACCGCGCTCGAAAGGATTCCGTTTCCTCTCACGGTGAACTTTCTTGGTCGTTGGGCGTTCAAGGATTGTCACTCGTTATTGGAAGCCAACCTTCCAATTGGACTTACCTGTGTCGCCAGAGCTGCCTTTATCAACTGTACTTCCCTACGCAAAGTCAACACGAATGCGGTGGAAAAGATTTTGGAATCAGCCTTTTTCGGCTGTACCGCACTTGCGGACGTATATTTTGGTCCAACTTTGAAAGTCATTGGCAAAGAAGCGTTCAAGAATTGTCACTCCCTCTGCTCGATTGCCTTTCCGCTGTCTCTCAATACGATTGGTGCCAAAGCGTTTGGAAACTGTACCTCCTTGCTGGGTGCCGAATTTCCAAGAGGAATCCAGGTGAAGAATATCGACAATGCGAATTGTTTTGATGGGTGCACCAGGTTGGTCAATGTTTCCATTCCAAGTACCATGGAAGGAGTGACAAGCGCTGCCTTTTCCGGCAGCAAGATTGGACAAATGGTTGTTGTTGCTACTACTGCTGCTACTACCGCTAGTGCTACTGCTACTAATTCGGATCCTCTGAAGGAACGGTTTGGAGGAGACTTGTCCTTGATGGTCCACGATGTGTACTACAACGCATCTCTCATGCTGTTTGACAATCTAAAAGATTTTCCAAAAATAGTAGGAGTGGATGCCTTTGGCATGACACCGCTACATATTGCGGCCACTTCGGCAAACCTACAGGTCGATACTTTGAAACGTCTAGTATTGAATCATCGGTACCCTAGTACTACAACTACAACCACTGCTGCCGAAATGGTGGCGAAGAAAGATATCAACGGAAAAACCATGTTGGACTATTTGTTATTGAATCGCCGCAGCAATTCTGTGCCAGCAATCAAGATGGTGCTGAAGGATACATTAGCATTGCCGAGTGATGACACGACGCTTGGATGGGGCCTAGCCGAATGGAGATGGAATCTAAGTCATCGTTTGGAATCCCTCGAGCAATCCAGCATTAAAGACTTCCATCGATTTTTGGTCCATTGCATGAGGAAAGAAATGACATCGCTGATCGAGCTATCCTTGTGGAAGATGCGGTTACAAAACGAAATGGTTGAACATGATAATGGAGCCAACAATAACAACAACAACAACAACAAAGATCGAGAAGCATGCAAATCCATGTGTGGTGCTGAAGTTGTCATCAAGAATGCTATTCAATTCCTCTGGGATGACGAGAATTCAGTGGCTTTATCCTTGCCATTTGACATCATTACCTAATGATCACTGCCTTGTTCTATTTTAATGTACAACAATAATTATGTTATTAAGTTTCTGTCTCTTAACTCAAAAAGCCAGCCTTTAGACAAAAATCAACAAAGTCGTCCAGATTTCGATAGATTCTCATACTTTGACCCTGTTTCGATGCCCGGACAATCTCCAACCACTGAGATTGAATCGTCTTTTTGGACTTGCGTTGCTTTACCGACGCCAAGAAACGTCCAATGTCGGAATCCAACGAACCGTCAAATGCAAGGAATTGTTCGCCCAATTCGGTAATCTGATACCCAAACGGATTGTATCCAGCTGGAACCCAGCCACCACCACGATCAATCAGTTGAACGACTCTAAAAGCCAAATCAGTGTTGATGCTCAAAGTGTTGCATATTGATGAAGTTCCAAGGCAGCTATCCGATATCGCACTGCTGTCACAATAATCAGAAGAACCACCACGTGGAATCACCAGGATCCCACTTCTGTGACAAGAAGACGTTTCTGATTGTGGTGAAGATATTGCATCACATGACATTGCGGTTAATAGGATTAGAAGGACAGCAAGAATTCGTGTTATGATTGAAGTCATGATGATGGCTGTAGGACTATAATGCTAGTGACGGATGGAATGAATCCTGTCGTAATTATGATATGGTGAAAATGGAAAAACAAGCTCAAAGTGATGGCAATCTTTGACTGATACGACCGCTCTCTCGTGCGTCCGTGTGCGCGGGAAATCTGGTTGAAGACGATGAGCTATGTCGTGACGACGATGATGAAATTGTCGAATGAGTTTCTCATCATCCTCATGCTTCAAAATAACGACTAATTGAACAGAGAAACCATTGATGGTCACCAGTGAACAATATATCACTAGCATAAAGGAACGAGCATAAAGTAAAGCATTCTTCCTGCAAAGCTGATATAGCCAAAAGGGCAGAAGACAGACTGAGAAGAAGAATCAGCATCACATCATCCATCACCTCATCATACACAATTATGAATCATCGCACTTCTCAGGGACGAAGTGCCCTGGTACTCCTTCAATTCCTTCTATTCAATATTTGTCTGAGGTTCAGGACAGTTCAGTGTTTTCCCTTGTGCACTTCTTCGCTCTCAACTTCAGGAAGATTGTCAAATTCAGGTAATTCATACAAGTCTTATTCATCATCATCTTCACGGCATAGTGACACGAGATTAGATGAAAGCTATTGGATGATAATATCACGATCCAAAATACTGCGGCATCGGTCATCATTATTCACACAATTATACTCGACAGATTCCTTCAATAATGATGCGGGAGAAAACCTCAATGAAAATGCTACTGATAATAACGCCGGTACTGATAGTATTGGTATCGGAGAACGAGATTTGTATCAAATGCTGGATGCCTCCCCCACGGATTCCACACAAACCTTGAAACAAAAATACCGTGCCTTGGCAAGACAAACCCATCCAGATGCTCTCATTGGTACCAGTATCGACTCGGAATATCAACGAGAGCAGGCTTCCATTCAATTTGCCGAAATCACTGCTGCCTATAAGACTTTGAGTGATCCAAAGTCTCGTTTGCAATACGATCGTACCCTCAAGGCCAAGGAGTTTACAGACAACCTCGTGGACTCGTTGGAAGGTGGATTCCGAGTAGCCTTTAAAACGGCCTACCAAACGGCGGGAACGATTCGAAATGTGGGGGCGCAATTGGACAAGGCACGAGAAGACACGGCCTACCGTCTGGAACTGGCATCCAAGATTGCTCAATACAATACCCAGAGCAAGACCTTGAAACAGCGTTCGATGCAAGAAGACAACCGACGGAAAGAATTGCAAGAGAGATTGGACAATCGAGGAAGCCGGGAACGTCACCCTTGGCTGGAACAAACGAACAGTAACGACAAGTCCATGTCGTCGTACAAATACAAGGGCCCGAGTGGTAGCTCTTCCCAATCCCCACAGCTCCAACAAGAGCTTACCCCCGCCATGGCAAACGACATTGCCAAGAACTTGAAGCAAAAGTATCAGACTAGCAACAATAACAACAACGACAATGCAGCTAGTAATAGTAGCAACTTTGGGAATCCTGCCACTAGCAGTAAGGACGAGGGGATGGAGGAAACCTTGGCCAAGACGATTGATCGTCTGGCGCAAATCGAAATGGAATATCGAGAAAGCGCCCAAGCACATGTTCAAAGCCAAAGGGAAATGTCCAAAGCCCGAACGCAATTGGATCGGATTCAAGAACAAGAAGAAAAGGCCTTGAAGGCTTTGGAAGCAGCTCAAATAGCCTATAACGAAGCCAAAGAAGCCACCCAACAGCAAGAACGCGAATATGGTGAAGTATTGAGACAAGAACGGCTCTCGTATTCCAACGTTGAAAAGTCCAAGAGTACATTGACTCGCCAACAAGATCGTACCAGGGAAACCTTGCGGCAAACGGAAGACATGTACGTGTGGAAGGAAAATTCGTGGCTTCGAGACGAAGCTCGCAAGGCCAAGTCACTAGCCCACAAGCTCCGAGAGAAATCGGTCGAATTGGAAAGAAAGGCAAACGAATTGAAACGAGAATTGGATTCAATAGGAAAAACAGATCAATAAAATAGAACCATATCAAAAAATTGATTTGATTTGATGTATTTTGAAAGTGTTTCGAGAGACGAGGGGGTATGACCTACTGCAGTACTTTGTTCGACTGTCTAGTGTTATTGCAATAGCCCAGTTGAATAGCTGACTATTATGCTTCTAATATATGACGATTCTCATGATTCATTCCTTCAGCCAATCAATGATCAAGATGAAATCCAACGGTCAATTCATCCAAAAGGAAGATGCCCCATGAACGGGCGATTTTTCCAGTTTTACTCTCCATCGAAAAAATTGGGCATGGACATGTTACTCTTTGCTCGGTAGAGTGATTTCTTGACCTTGGTTTTGGGAGGTTTCTTGCCATGCTTTGACTTCTTGGGGCCACTGCCCAACAGGGCTTGTGCCAACAACGGGTTCACTTTCGTCTTGTTGCTACCAGACGCTCCAAAAGAAGCATTCTTGTTGGAGGATGAGGGTTGCTGCAAGGATGACGATGTCGTGCCGCCAGTGGTGGCCGTACCAGTGCTTTCCTCCGAGATGGTGGCGTCTTCGGTCTTTTTTGTCAAGTCCGCCATGCTGTCGCTGGATTGATTCTTCTTGCCAAATCCCATGAGGTTTCGGAAGGAGGAACCAGTTTTTTTGGAGATGGAGGGGATCTTCCCCAAGGAGTTCTTGCGTGAAATGGCGGACGCGTCACTGAAGGTAGTGGTTCTTGGGAGTGGCATACCAGATGCCCGTTTGCTGTTGGTGGCCACCAAACTGGTTTCGACCTTGAGGATCTTAACGACCTTGGAAAAGTTGGGACGACGGGTATGTTCGCCATGCCAACATTCCTTGACCAGCCGCCGCAAGGCAGTGGAAGGCATCTGCGACGATGACGGTCGCCATCCATTGATCATGATGGATTCGATGAATTCGTCACGGTCGTGAATGTGTTTGTAGGGCTTTTCCAATGTGGTCATTTCCCACAGTAGCACACCGAAGGAATAAACATCAGACGCAAATTCCGTAGGTTGGCCCAATGCAATTTCGGGGGCCATGTATCGAAGACTACCGGCAACTTCTTTTGGCTTGAGCGTATGAAATTCGCGGGCAAACCCCAAATCAAAAATTTTGGGAACCCCGTTCGTGTCGAAACCAACATTATCTGGCTTGAGATCACGCAAAACGACTCCTTGTGAGTGAAGATATTCCATTCCCTTGGCGACATCTACACCAATTGACTTTATTCTTTCTAGTGCTTCCGACGTGTTGGGTTTGTTGCTGTCCTTAATGCTGCCCATTTGTTGAGAGGGATCCCTAGTTTTTCTCATTTTAGGATTCTGAAGTCGATACTTGTCAATTTTGTTTCGAAGAGTATCAGCAAGCAAATCAATGACAAGAAAGTATCCACGTTCTGATTCCAGATAAGAATTTCTGACGCTTTTGCCATAGAATCCATGAAGTTTGATGACGTTTGGATGAGACAGTCTGGCAAGAATCGTTGCCTCGATAACTAGATCAACAGAACCAGTCTTGAAACTCTTGGTTCGGGCCATGGTGTTGGGACTTAGACATTTCAACGCAAATTCCTGATCGGCAATCGCAGGAGCATCTTCGTCAATAGATGAAACCTGAATTCCTGCTCGAAAGACTTGGCTGAAACCACCGTAACCAATTGTTGATCTGAGGTCAATATCATCCCAATCGAGCTGTAAAACGTCGTCCAAGATCTCCAATCTTGATCTTTCCACGAGACCTGTGATCTCTTCTTCGGCAATTATGCCCATTTGCTTACGACGGGCTCTGTCAATTTCCTCTTCACTCATTTTTTAGGTTGATTCTTTTGGCGTTTCAGCAAATGATTTTTTTAAATCTTGTGTTTAAGTTTAGTATATACTGTGGTGTTTGTTTCTGAGGCAATTGCAGGCAATCGGATGAAAAACGGCACTGCTAATTTACGTCGATGGCAGTAATGGGTAGGCAGACGTCTCCTTGGAGACTTGTGGGTGGCGCCAGACGTTTTCAACTAATGACCGGGGTCATGACCACGTTGTTTGAAAGACACCCAGTGCACTTGCTTTAGCGGATACCTGGTAATATCCATTGTGTAAAAACGCTTAGATAAAGTCCGAAAATCCGAAATCCTGCACTCGTTCTCCACAAAATTCCGGTCAGTTTCAGGCGGAAGTTTACTGCACGAGTACGTAGGTAACATGTAAAGGCTAGGGGCTGTCTTCTCACTATGGTATCATGTTCAGCCAATTCGACAAAAGATACAGCACCAATAGGAATCGGATAAGACCACATCACCTGGCAAAGATAAACCAATGAGATTTTGTTATATGCTTTAGTCTGTCTTAGAGTGTTTGGCACATTCACCAGGGACATATGAAAACCTGAAGTTTGATACGACATGATGTCGTGAAGCCGATGTACATATTCACACAAATGGTGTAGTTGATGACACATATATGTTCCCCCAAGTTCTTACAATACTGCGCATTCAAGGAATGCGATGATGATTTTTCACCAAGAAAACTCCTTTGGCAAGAATCTCTTCGGTTGGACTCATAAAAGAAACCTGAGTTTCATGAGTATTGGAATGCAACTTCATTTAAACCAGCAACCATGCTTGTAAACAGACTTTAGTTTCCGGGGCAGTTGAGCTTGGCGAAGACTGCATGTACATGACTCCTAACTATGTTCGCATTATTATCATCAGCAACAGTACAGCATCACCGCTACTCTGATGTTTATACGGTCGCGACGGGATGATTGGGTATCCTCTTCCACATGACATCTGGATGATTCATTTACCACTTTCCATCACTGGAATACTCTCCATTTTCCTTTCCTTTCAACAATCCACCTATACGTATCTGTCGTTTCGTCAGAGGTCATCTTCCAAGGGGTGCAACAACCAGCTTCTACAGCTTTTGCCATATCGGGGTGACACTCCTACCGGTACACTGGCATACACATAATGCCCTAGGAGAACTCAGCCAAACACGATAGTCTACTACGACTATGATCGCACCGACATTTACTCTAGTGTTACCTTCGTTTCATTTCTACACATTTACGATCTATAGTATGCACGAGCTGCCACACAGATGGGGCGCTTAATGTCCTCTAGTTTGTTCATCCGAAGGATTCTCCAAAATGGTTTCGATCGCTGTCATTTCTTCAAGAGTGTTGTTTGATCGTAGAGTGCCACGGGAATGGCCACTTTCATCTTCCATGACAGGAGGCATCATTGCGGCATCAGATGCAGCGCTTGGCTGAATTGGTTGAAGGGGAATCATATGGTCAGTTCATACTGTGACGAAAAGCAAAAACGGCGACGTACGACGTTTCTAGGTTCTTACCTCTCTACGACCCATGCCAGAGCGGCCCGTACTAGAGCGGCTCACCATATCCGAAGTTGTATGAGTGATTTGAATGCTATCCGAAAAGTTCTTTTCAAGGTCGTCAAGAATGGCTTCGTTGGCCTGAGTCGGGGATTGCTTGCCGCTTCGACGGAACATCTTTTTGGGATTGAAAGACCTCTTCGAGCTGGGCTTGCCACCCATGACTGCCTCGGTGGAGAAAGAAGTCTAAGGAAGAATGAAATTAGAAAAAAGAACAAACCATGCTTAGAAAGTCCATGGCAACCCGTGTACACTTACAAGTTTGCTTCCGTCATCACCAACAGATTGTGGACTAGATGCATCCCAATCTTTTGGAATGTAGCTGTTCTTGCCATAGGCATCAGCACTATAGTCATCATTGCTTCCGGCAAGAATCCCTTCACCACTTCGATCATAAGATCCACGCTTTCTGGTGAGGACACGGTAATGAGTCTTTCGGCCATGGTAGAAGAGAAGGGCAACGCCAGCAACGCAACTTAGCGCGATACCAGCAAGTGCTCCATTGGAGAAAGTAACATCTTCCTTTCCTCCAGATCCACTTCCCTCTACAGCTGCTGGGGTGAATCCATAAAAGTCCTTTGCTCTCTTCAACTTTTCTTCCATCACCTTGTCTGTTTCCGTACTGAGAACAATGAAGTCGAGCAACTCGGGAAATCCAGCAAAGTCTCCAGGACTAATTTCGGCAGCAACCTTCAAAGCAATTTGCAAAATGCCATTCTCGTCTCCTTTCTTCAATTGTCTACGTTCTCCATTGGCAGGTGTGAATACTTGGTCAAGAACTTCGACGTATAAAATATCAATCTTGGCAGACTCCTCCTTATCGACCATCGACTGGAGAACTTCCTTGGCCACAGTTGTGAATGTTACAAGTTGCTTTGCCGGCAAAGCTCCGGGAACGTCGCTAAGAATATAGTCAGTCTCGGCAAATTGAGTCTTTGAGGTGATTGTGGGAAATTCGGTTGGTGGAATACTCGGCTGCGGTGTAACAGTTGGGCGGTTTGTTGGGGAGACAGATGGGACTGCACTCGGAACGTGAGTAGGAGCCAGACTTGGCATATCACTTGGAACAAAACTGGGACTGCTGGATGGAATTGAAGATGGAGCTGTGTGATTTGATTATAAGATAAGGTGGTTAGAATGAGTTCCTGCATACCGGTACGTCAGCGTCACATATAGCCCGAAAATACTAGGATGTCAACTTACACGAAGATGGTGCTGCCGAAGGACTCCCAGAAGGAATATCAGAAGGAGATGGAGAGGGAGCAGGGGACTCTGTTGGTGAATCCGTAGGTTTGTTGGTCACTGTTGGAGGTGCAGATGCCGTAACCGTGGGCTTTCCAGTAATGGTCGGAGCCATGGTGGTTGTTGGAACATCTGATGGCGAGGGCGAGGGAATTGCTGTTTCAGTCGGTGCAGGAGAGATTGAAGGCTCCCATCGGTATTGGTATCGCTGAGCGCTTGCCGATGGAAAGGCAGAAAGCACAAGGAGTGCTGTGGCGGATAGAAGTAGGTTCATCGTCAACGTGAAAAAGATGAAGGATAAAGTTTTGAATTTTACATCACAAAACCGTTATAACACATGGTGGATTGAAATTATTTGGTAACGGCTTGCGACCGGCAGCGTTTTCAGTTGGACTGGCTCCGCTCGCGGCTTGAACTTGTCATAGGAGTTGAATTATGGTCGAAGGAATCAATCAATCGATCAGAAGTCTAGTCGAGAAAGAAACGGGACCCCTTTTCATTTGGGATCTTCCTTCCCACTTCAAACTGGAAGAATGCACAAAGAAGTCCCCGCGCTGAGTGGTGTCGGAAAAGTCGGTAAGCAAGGTTCTATTTGCTATGTATTCAAAACTGACGTCTGGCATGTGACCCATTGAAAAGAGGCTGCGAACAATACATGTTCGGCGGTGTCAGCTCCATAAATGGCTGCAACCATTTTTCGCGAGGCGGTGTCAAAACTTCCCTCGGAACAGCTTGAAGCAATCACGAACCCTTTCCAAATTCATGTATCAGATTCGTGTCTTTCTCCTCTTGAACCTCAGGATACGCACTACGGCCACACAATTCAGTTCATTCCATAGATTGATTCCCATCATTCCGATCCCACCTCATGCCAAACTCAATGATGATCTTTAGCGACCGCATCGTCCCTATCAACCGCCCATCTTCAATCATTGACTCTGCCACTACGAGCACCCAAGAAATCTATTGCCATGATTCTCCATCATCAACAACCGTCAAATCATCGAGAAGCATACCGATCTCGGATCGACTGACAAAGACCGCGTCAGAGATTCAGTTGTGTCGAGATCAACAGACAGCCGAGCGCCTCGACTATGAATTCTATTCTCGGGTTGTCTCGGGGATCTCACAGTCTCAGTGCACGAGTAAAAGTTGGCAATGCCGACAAGAAAACCAAATGTGTTTGCTGAACATTATGCAAACTCGAACGAATGAAACACCAAAGAAAGTCGAAGAAGAAGTGGAAGACGAATGGGCAATAGGGCATAGTCTAGAGGAAACGCCCTGTGACGAGAATCTGATTTTGAATATAGCATCAGAGGCAACCAACTTGTCCATGCCGGATGATGACGATGAGATCTTTGAGATGGAATTGTAACTCTGATTTCAGCCCAATTTCACCCAATTTCGCTATGCATATCGCTATACCCTGCAGCAGCTACAAACACAACTATTTTAAAGCTAGAACAGATATATTTTTACGCAAGCGTTGTTTAGATCGTTCATGTTTTTACAATTCGTTACCTGCATGAAAAGAGCTCGAGGAGCCTGTTTAGCTGTACAGGTGCTGTACCTGATACCGCAGTTGTCAGTATTTTTTCTCACGATTGATTCGTTAGGAGCCAATCAATGTTCAATGTCTCTCAAGATGACACCTCTTTTTAATTCAAAAATGCTTTTTGATCACAAAGACGTTTCTTTGATCGACTTTACATTGTGTGGTAAACTGGCTTCCAAAGACTGGTTCGGATCTAGTGAAGCGCAATTAAAGCGAATTCGGTTAGGCTATTTCCCATATATAAAGGGCTATTGTCGACATAAGGCTTTTGATACAATCTTCCTTCGGGAAGTTTAAAAGTGCGTTTAATGTCGATCAGAAGTCATTTGGCTTGTACACTCAAATTCACTCGTGTGACGTGCCGAAGAACGAGTGGCTTGCATTCAACGAATCAGCTGGACCACTGAATTCACAAATCTGGTCTTCACAAATTGCCACAAAATTTCTGAGAAGTAGATCTGACAAGCAGAAACAAAAAATGTTTCAATCAGAATCTGCTCCCACAAGGATAACTGACAATGTCATGAGGCATCAAGGCAGAGCATCAAGTCGCTACGATATACACAGGAGGTACCCAGTATTGCATGGAAGTAGCGAGACCGAGAAGGATTCACCTCGTACTGTTGTGGGGAAAACAGAAAACATTCCGATCGCCAATAAGGACCAAGCATCTCCAGCCGAGTTGGCAAAGATAAAAGAGGCGCAGAATCGAGACACACGGTTCTATAATCGCATTAATGGTGGGATGAAGACGACGGATGTTTCACAAAGTTGTCACCAGAATGACTTTCTGTTGCAACAACAGAATGGTCATGTAAAGAATAATCGGCACCGGGATTTCGGGATGCAAAACGATTGCTTCATTGGATATGAAGATGGACCATCAATTGACTACGACACTGATGATGAGGCGATATTTGAATTGGAACTCTGATCATGCCACCTCTGCTACACTTCTTCGTTCGTGGCGGTGCTCTCAACAGCTTTTTGAGATTTGTAAACACATTCCTAGTTTGTGATGGCTCTATCTATTTTTTCGGAGAAAGACGTCGATCTTGAACATTGTTCAACTATGCATTGCATTTTATAGAACTACTGGCTGTATTATAATCATAATAGTACATAATCATATCACCAAATGAACTACTGTACCGCCGGTTTCATAACTCCTGAGTGTAACTTGTGGCTGATTTTGGAACTGCTGACTTAGATTCGGTTGAATCGAATCAATCGATCGGGAGCGTTATTCGGTACGTACGAACCGGTTCGATGGCGTCAGCGAATTTGAAATTCTTTTTTCAAAGTGCTCTATCGCGCTCAAGAAGATAGAAAGAGAAGAGAACAACATGTTCGCCGAAGTTTAATCCCTGGCCAATCATTCTGGGACGTCTCTATAAAGTATTCGCCAATGCGATTTATCGACGCATGTATTTATAGTCCGATCACAATTCTGATGGCAGAGAATACCCAATCTTCCTCTAGCGGACTGGCAGGGAGGCGTCTCATCTGGAACTTGAAGGTTTCTGTCACCCACCACAAATTCTCATGAATCTTGGCCATACGTTTGTCGATTCTCGAATCCATCAATCGCAAAAAATCCAATAGCGGTGGTCCATCGACAGCATGAATGTCGCTGAGCCCATTCCTTCGTCATACACGTCTTCTTTCATGGGCGAGCAAAAGCAACTGGTGGCAACTCCGCCATCTAGAATGAGTTTGAAAGATGTGCATGAGCAAAATTTCCGGGCCACGATGGACAGCTCAAGCATCCAGCACAGCCCCAAATCGCCAAGCATTCCCATCAAGGGTAAGGCATTCCTATCTCACCGCCAAATCCTCGATCAAGCTGCAGCAATGGTTGACTTCCAAGACCTACAATTTTACAATCGAGTGGTTACTGGAATCAAGACTTCGACCGAAAAGCAGTACGAAAGCAAAGAGCTGCTGGAGCAAAACGAGGTCTGCCTTGAGAACATCATCCGAACGAGATCTGATGGGTTCATGGAAGACTACCTTTTCGAACCTGGTTCAGACGACCATCCATCGGCCAACAATGGATGGGATTCGGATGATGAAGACCAGTTTGTGTTGGACTTGTGATCCTTGAACAAGTGGTGGCCCAATTTATTTTTGCTGAGCTCCACCAGCTTGTGGTGGAGCAAATTTTTCAATTCAGCGCTAGCTTTGTTACAGCACAAAGCCAATTCACAACATAATATAGCCAAAAGATTTTGATTTATACACACTTTATACGCTTACAGGAAGTCGTCCACTCCTAGTACTTGTATACATGGCTGGTAGCATGATGATATTTTCAGCAACTTCCTTTTAGTAGTAAGTACTGGATTGGGAAAATCCTGTACTACGGGAGTTAAGCAAGTTTCAAACTTCAACAAATCAATCTGCATCCTAATCTTGATTCAACCTTCATCATCTCATCATGGTAGTCGTCGTTTACCGATCAGTTGGCACGTATACTCCCATCGTGTGATGCTCGAATTCGGAGAAGATAACGGTTCCAGATACCGAGAACTCTCCACTTCAACACGAATTTACTGAAAATTTCTGGAAGCTGGGCAGGCGTGCCACGAGGAGACCGATCGCCGGAATTGTTTAGCGTCAATTCTCGGCCAACGCTTCGGGACTCGCTGAAACACGGATTTTGGATGGATTCACTATACTGACGACATCCTTCCACTATACAATATTTGTATCTCAGCAGTATAGTCAACCATCACCATGCGACCCAAAGAAGGATGCTCCAAAGCAGAGACCGACATTACAAACTTTAATCTGTATTGCCTGCTTAGTCGACATAATGACTATGTACACAAGAATATGTCGGGGGCCTACCCAACCTACACCATGTCAGACATCATCATGGGGAGAAAACTACAAACCATTGATAATACTGTTTCCATATACGAGATCATGCAACCGTCGACCGGGGAGAGAATCTACGACACTCGGGATGACGCTGACGAAGAAGAATCTGATATGCTGGAGACGGACTACCGATACGTTCTCAAGACTCTGAAGCGAGGAAAAGAAGAAATACGTGACGACAACTATCAGAGAAACGCATATCTGGAATCGGAGACTCGTATTCTGTCCAACATGAGCCATCCAAATATCATTCGTCTAGAAGGAACATCACATGAGGTTGAAAGTTTTATCATTTTGGAGCGTCTATGTGACACCTTGGCCTACCGAATCCAACAGTGGGAGGTCGAAGATTGCAAAATCGGTGTTATGTTTCGAAAGAAAAAGCTTGACAAGCTTCAAGAGCAAAAGCTACATGTCGCTTATGACATTACTACAGCAATTGAGCATCTGCACAAACACAATATCGTTCATCGTGACATCAAGCCCGAGAATTTTCAATTCGATGATGTGAGTTGCTCCACCAATAACACCAGCACTATGATGATGTGATGACTCAATCGACAACTTGTCGATCAATCATTTGCGCGTCTGCAACGCAACTTGCTCACACATTGCTAAATCGTTTTCTCTATGCGCATCCACAGATGGACACAATCAAGCTGTGCAACTTTGCGTTGGCGCGTGATCTTCCACTTCGAAACGGGGGAAGTAGCAGTACCCGTCGGCCAGGAAAATCGTTTCGAATGACCGCCATGGTGGGCACTCCACGGTACATGGCCCCTGAAGTGGGACTTGGTAACAAGTACAATACTTCTTGTGATGTGTATTCTTTTGCCTTGACATTCGCGTACATCATGTCCGGCGAAAAGCCCTATGAAAACTATGATACGGTCAAACTCTTGAAGCATTGCGTTTGGGAATCCTCGTATCCTGCCCGACCAGAGCTAGACAAGTCCATCATATCACCGGCGCTTCATATTATGCTCAAGAAAGCATGGAGTCGAGACATCTTGAATCGCCCCAAAGCTGGAGAGTTGAAGCAGTTCTTGTGGAATGCCGTAAAGACGAAGCCATTTCCAAAGACTACCCGTGAATGGCTTGCGACGGACAATGATTGCCCTTGCTGTCAACGGAACAGTAATGTCTTAGTGAAGGGAGAGATTCGGATACAAGATTCTAGCTTTGAGGAAGAGATAGTACCATTCTTTGTTCCTGCAGCACCTTCACCTTCAGCATCGGCATCGCCTGCTCCTCCTCAGTGGTGGTCACCGTATGGGGAAGAAATAACATGGTCATGATAGTCCTAGTTGATCGGTGAACGCAAAATATAAAAATAAATTGCATCCTTTTTTTCTATAATAATCGAATTCAATAGTACATTTGCTGGATTGTGAATATGGTCGTCCTTATTATATTGATCGACAGTTGCAAGTACAGTATCGTTTGGAGAATAGAAACGTACGTCCGCCAACCCGTTGGTTGTCGTGGACACACATCATGTTGATTTCTGAATTGACGAGCATGGCATCGACGTTCTTTCTCAACGCTCACGATGCAATCATGTCGAAGTAGCCACGATAGCCTCATTGATAGAGGTCCACGGCGATGTGCATCTCGATTATGAGGGACGAAAGGATGAAGAGCTCTCACAATTCACACTCTGAGATCTGTTTCATCAAATCATGAAGATTGTTGCGTTTATTCTTTTGACTTGTACCCTTGCCGTGGCCTCTGGCGCTGCAAATGGCGAATGGCACCACAAAGGACGCACGGCTAGAGCGGTTATGAGAAGGCTGAATCACAAGGGTGGTAAAGGCGGAAAGCAAAAGGGAACCAGAATGCCATCTTCCATGCCATCCACGAATCCAACCGATCTTCCAAGCACTACGCCAAGTTCCGCGCCTAGCATTTCATCGAAGCCTTCGGTCTCATCAGCTCCTAGCTCAAATCCTTCCCTGTCGGGAGCACCCTCCGAAGAGCCCTCGGTTTCTCCGAGTGTGGAACCTTCCGTGTCCAACATGCCTTCCAGCTCGCAAGTACCATCCCTTGAGCCCTCCTGCATTGACAGCTTTAGAGTCATGAAGACTGGCAAGGGTGGTAAGGGCGGCAAGGGTGGTAAAGGAGTCAAAGGAAAGCGCCTTTGTGATAGCGCCAGTCCATCCAAGGCGCCATCCACTAGCAATGCACCATCCAGCAGCTCCAGTCCCTCGACAAGTCCTTCCAAAAGCAGTGCCCCTTCTTTGTCAGTCGAACCATCCTATCTTCCTTCGAGCTCTTTTCTTCCTTCGAGTATGCCTACTTGTGGTGGAAAGGGAAACGGAAAAGGAAAGGAAAAGGGATGTGCGGCTCCTCCTACTAGCAAGGATGCCAAAAAGAGCCGCAATAATGAATCTGACCCCAATAAGGAATCTCCACCATCTTCTTCTGAGAATCCTGCTCTTGCGTCGGATGCCAAGAGGGAGGCAAGTGGTGCGTCGAGTGGCACTTTTAGACTTGGCATGATTGTCTTGGGCGCGGCCAGTGTCTGTGTACTATTGCCTTGTTAAACAATTCGACGACCGTTTGTTGGCCTCCCTTGGCTCTGACGAAAGGCTAACGTACGATGTATCTATCCTATGCTACCGGATGTTTCTGTATCTATAGCCTTTCTATAAAGTCTATTTTTTATTTTCAAAAATACGGCAAAGTTTGCTTTGCATAATAGATGAACGAATGAATCATTCTTGTGTCGCTCCCACCACGAAACTGTTTCGTAGCTTCCTTCAGGGCAGATACCATTCCGTGGCAATCATAATGGCCATCCCCACCAGTGTTCCATATATCAGTTGACTGTAATCTTTTCTTGTTGTGGTTGTTGGAGATGATGATGATGATGGTTCATTACTACTACCAGAATAACTTTCCGATGGGACATGCCGGAGTGCCTCGGGATAAAGTTCCACAAAGGCTACCGTGCACATGATTCCTGCCACACATGACAAAACATTTTCCATGGGAATCTTGCTGCTTTTCAAAAAAAAGAGGGCAAAGACGGCCCCCAATGGTTCCGCCAGTCCGGATCCACTCGCCAACCAAAAGGCAAGCCAGGGCATGTCGGGGCGCGCCGCAATGCAGGGAACCGCAATGGCGATTCCTTCGGGAATGTTGTGAATCAAAATGCCAATGGCCACGGTCACTCCCAATTGTCGCGACTCGACCGTGGATGCGACTATTGAGTGTTAACAATATTATTGAATAGATGAGAGCAGAATACCAATAAAAGTAAACAATGTACCTATAACAACACGTACCAACTGCCAAGCCTTCCGGAAAATTGTGAAATAGCAAGCTAAAGAACAAGAGCATGGCCACTCGCCAGGATCTCTTTTTGGAAGCCGCTTCTTCTTTTGTGCGCTTGGATTCATACTTGTCACCGCTATCAATATCTTCCACAGAAGTATCCATGGGCGTCTTGCTGGGTGTTCGACGCATGCGGGAGGAAGGGGGTGATGATCGAGGATTCTTGGAACTGGAGCTTGTCGATGACTTGTCCTTCTGTTGCGGTGTATTTCTACCACTAGCATTGCTGCTAGTGCTTTCACCAGAGGTTGACCGTCTAATCAATGACGTTGTTTCTGGAACTTCTTCATCGTCGACCATGTCACTGTGTCTGGGAGTAGTATGATTGGCGTAGCTGGTGGAAGCAGTATTCTCCAATGGAGTTGCTGGACTTTTCACAAAGAAAGATTCTGGTTCTGGAAATGCCGCTAGCGCTTTCGACAGCAACCAGTATCCAAAACACCCTGCCCCACAACTCAACAGTCGTTCTACCAAGAGCCAAACGTCAAATGTCAGATGCGCACCTTGCCACACAAAAATGTTCTCCAAACATTCGGGCCCAATGCTAATCACAGAGACCGTAATCATCACGGATGCCGCCAAACTTAAGGAAAATGTCATACTTCCTTCAATTTGTTTGGCATCGAAGCAAAAGACAATGGCAGCACCAACACATGTCGAAGCTCCTGCCATGAAGGACAAGAGTAGAGGAAACATCCATTCTTCGTCGTCTTGTTCATGTTGTTGACTGATGGAGGCAGGAGAAGCCATGCTGAGTGTCAAACGTTGGTTATGGAAGGATCGGTGACAATAATACTGATGATGATGCAAGGTTGGCCTTGAAGAGTGAGAGTTGGTGGAGGAAGTGAAAGCAGTAGTGTCAGTATCATCATTGTCGCGAAATTTTTGGCAATTTTAAATCAAAGTCCGTCTGCCACCCGTCAAAACGAAAACTGACATGATAGATTATTCCAAGCAATCAATCAATCATGAGAGTGGTCAAATCAAGAGTAAATATAAATGGGGTTATTATTAGAGAGAACAGCATTGAAAAGGGGTTTCGGAAAAAGAGCCAACGAAACCTCTACTGAAAGTCCCAGAATAGAAAGACAAGCTAAAATGAGAGGCGGTATTGTATTTCAATCCACAGATCTACTAGTAGTAGTTGGTTTCTAAATGGTTGCTCCAGTTCTTACCACGTGGAGGACCGGTTTCTATGGGATTTTGATATCTTTGTGTCTAATATGAGGCAGGGGTGAAATTTCCAGAAGAGGGCTTTTGGAAGAAAGGGCACATGCAGCCAAACAGCACACAGGGACCTTAAAAAGTTCGATCGCTGCAGACTATTACTGCTCCAACGCTTTGTGCTGCGCATGAATCTTCCGTGTTGGATCCTTCCAATAGACTACATTCAGCCAGAAATGGAGAACGAGAAAGAAGAATCCAAGAGACAACACATTTCCGAATATCGCCATCCGCATGTAAGATCCATTTGGATTACACTTTGGACCATCGGTCAGAGATTCGAAGCAATCAATGGGTCCCAAATCTGTGTACAAATCATGAACCATAATATTCACTGCAATGGTTAGCATTGTAACTTGCCCAACGGTCAATATATAAGATAGCGTGTTGATATAGTTCCACTTCTTAACAATCGCATTGATCATTTTCTCAGGATCTTCATCGAAATTTCCTCGAAGATACCACGTCGATACAAATATGAGAAGCGTAGCTACCACAGAAGCTCCAAATCCCATGATCACGCAAAAGTACCAAGCAGCCTGAATTGCAGTAGCTGGTTTTGCTCCCATGGACAAACCGACAAACAAGAAGCCAGCCATCAATCCATTAAACTCAAAGAGCACAGTTAGACTTTCTATCATCTTTTCCAGACCATTCTTGTATCCATCCTCCAACGTATCAGCATGTTCGATACAATTATAGAAAAGAATTCTGGTGTAATCTTGAGCCCTGGCTCTCCCTTCTCCAATTGCAAGGTCTTCTTGTACCCTTCTTTTCTTGTCCGGCGCAGACATTTCATCTGCCTCGTCTGTAGCTGCTTGATTCCGAGAAGCAATTATGTGGTTCACAGCCGCGAGCAGCTCCGCCATTTTTAGTTCATCGGCCATGATTTGAATTCTTCTTGCTCCCTCTCTTTGTCTCTGATCCTGTTCAAGTGTTTCTACCGGTATGAGAGGTATCGTTTGCGATTTTTTGCTCTTCCGTCGTATGGGTTTCCAGGAAAAGTTTCTCCGAATTGCCGTACACGTGTACGGTAGAGTTTTTACCATTTTGTACAATAGCGAAACGAAATGATAAATGTCAAAGTCAGCTATTATAATACGAATCATTATCTACAGCCTGAAGGAAAAGTGAGATGTATGACTTGTGTGTGAATATGTATAATATATATAACACTGTCTCTGCATCAAAAACTATGCGGTTGCCACTGGCACTGCTGTTACCTCCTCCTCCTCGACCACGACGGCACACTCTTTCAAGCCAACACTGGCCACTAGCCTCAATTCCTTTTCAATTTCTGACAAATCTTCTTCTTCGCTTGAAGATGAATCTTCACTGGATGATTCTGATGATGATCTCAAATAATATGGCAAACTGTCTTCACCTCCAAGCAATTCCTTGAGTATCTTGTCTTGATCGGGTCCACTGTTCAAAATGACAATTTTCTTTCGTGTACTTTCTCGCATAAGTGGTTTGACCAAATTAAAGGCCAGCTTGATCCATTTGGGAGCATTGATAATCAGCGTTTTATAGGATCGAGTTGGATAATGGTTGCTCATAATGCCCACCAACTCTTTTCCAAAGGTCCGAAACTGAGTGTTGTAGACCATGTCCATTTTGACACCCGTACAATCAATGATACTCGTCATGAGACCACCAGGTGGCATAGGAGAGGGATCTAGTAAATTCCACACATATTCCACAATGTACAAGTAGTGCCTCAACACGGCATCGACGGAAATATCATTGGCACTGGCAATGTCCAATCGGACCATACCGGGACGTTGCACCAAAATCAAATGTCCTTCGGAATCACGTCCTGGCAAAAAGACGGGAAAGATTTGATGGCACAAGTCAAAATTGGCTGGTGGCTCTAGCAGAATAGTATTAACTTGTTCTTCGCGTCGCCATTCCAACGTGTGTTCAAAGGCTGCCTTGGCCTTTTCACGATTGTCCTTGTGGGCAATCAGGTATCGTTTGGGAATCCCATCCGGGTCTTCTTCTGAGCCATCTCCGGTTTTGATGACCGAGAATTCTTTTTCTAGAAAAGGTTGCGGTATTTGATCGGACCAGGTAGAGAAATTGGCAGTCTCGCCTCCTCGAAGGAACAATTGCGGGAGGTTTTCAAGGGAATGCTGACCTGATGCTGATACGAATGACTGTCTGCTGTTGGAAGGCTCCTCTTTTCGAATACCAAAGACTGGTGCATTAACAGCATGGCTAGAAAGTGAAGATGACCCAGATCTGCAGTGCACCAAGTGCAGAGCCTGCAAGAAGAGGAGAGATGTCTTCACCGCCGACTTTATCATCATTATCTCTCTTCTATCGGTTTCGATTTCTAATTTGACTGATGTGCGTATTTAGGAAAATTCTGCTTCGTCAGAAAGTGTGCCTGTGACGTACTGAAGTAAGCCCAATTTTTGAACCACGGCCGTTACGCCGGCGGAGTACATGTGAATTTTGGAAGAAGAACCCGGATAATGAAACGGAATACACATGAAGTTCGTTGAGTATTGGCGATTTACGGCACGACCATCAAAACAACGATGAGGTGACATAACAGTTACAACGTTCATCTTATGAATGTAGCCACATACTTGGAAGAACAACGAGAGCAAGAACCGCCACAACAACCATTAGAACCATGTCCTACCATGCCGCATTTCATCACGTAGACAATAAGACAGAAGAAAAGGGCAAACAACATTGCATGAGATGTCACAAGTCCTTTGATCCTGCCAAACCTAGTGAAAATTCCTCCACAGCCTGTGTCATGCTGAGCCCATGTCCCTTTATGGGTCATCATACTACCAATGCCAAAGAAGTCGATTACAACAAGTTTGATATCTGCGATCCAAACAAGTGTGGAACCGTACTTCATTCGTTTACCTTTCACCTAAGACTGATACAAGCCGAAAAAGAGTGCCATGTCATACAACAAGGCTTGGATCGCCAGGATTCCAAAGACCGAAAGCGGCTGGAAGATCAATTGGAATTCTTGCAAAAGATCAAGATGCGACAGGCAAAACTCCCAAAGGACAAACGGTGGAATGCCAAACGTGTCAAAGCCATAAACCAACAATACGACCAGGTCGTCGAGTTGATGATTGAACGAGAAGCAGAAAAACTACAGTTGGAAACCTGGACGCGTCAAGTCTTGAATCCGACCTATCAAAAGAAAGAAAAAGAATTGTTTGCCAAGGCACCGCAAGCGGAACCCAAAGCGAGGAAAACATGGGCAAGAATTGAACAGTTGGCAGCAACGACGAGGCAAGATGATGATGACGATAGTAGCCAAAGAAGAACTACTACTCCTGTTAGACCAATGATGAAAAACAAATCCACAACATCAGCAACAACTACTACGCATCTGAAAACTATACGAGAATGATCATCTACATGCGACGTGAACAAAACTGCTCTATGGTTTATGATGTTTGGATCAGAGTTGAGTCTATATTTTCTCTAATCTCGTTGCTGCTGCTGTTGCTGCTCCTTTTGTTGCTGCCGGAACTTGTAGACGTCCAGTTCATGGCAACTGGACAAGGGAAAATTCATATTCAACTTTTTCTGTTGGTTGGAGTTGTCATCCAAAAGGAATTCATGCTTGAGAGCATCCTTGGCCGAAAGTCGGGATTCCGGATCCAGTTTCAAGAGATTGGAAACGAGATTGGCCAGTTGGATATGATGCTTGAGGACCTGGTTGCGTTGTAGTTTGCGAGTGTTCTTTGTCATTTCCTTGGGCAACCAAGTGGGCTCTTCCTTGATTAAGGCGCACTTTTTGTCAATTTGCTGACAGAGCTCAATGGCAACCTTGGCATGAAACAACGGTTTCTGAGATGCCAATTCGAAAAGAATGCATCCAGTGCTCCACATGTCCACTTTAGTGCTATAGTTGGCGGAACCAATCAAGATTTCGGGAGCACGGTACCATGGAGTCCCAATGGTACTGTTGGTGTACTGTCGAGCTGACATCTTTCGTGCCAAACCAAAGTCTCCAATCTTGAGAGTCCCTTGCTTGTCAACCAGCAAGTTGGCTGGCTTGAGGTCCCGATGCATGATTTGTTGCTCATGAAGGTGCTGGCATCCTTGCAATAGCTGACGAGTCCACGATTGAACATGATCCTTGGTCAAGCGTTTGGCAAGGATTGGCATTCTCAATAGACCTGCCAGGTCATATTCCATGTATTCCATAACCATGAATACTTGTCCTGGTAGTCCATCAGCGCCTATAGTTGTTATTGGTGTGGGCGAGAGTGTTAGTCCAAGGATCAATCAATCGTTCTGCAAAACATTATACATCAGTCGGGCATCCAATCTCCTTACCTTCTGTAGTCACAACCTCGTGCAACTTGATTACATTTTTATGTTCGATTGATTTGAGTAGCTTGATTTCGCGAAGTGCCGTGTATGGAAAGCCATAGGTTGGCACACTCTTATCATCGCGAGTCTTGACGCGTTTGATAATCTTTGGCTTGTTGGTTTCTCGATCCAACGTTAGAAAGACGCTACCAAAGGTCCCTTCCCCAATATGTTTTCGTATTCTAAAACAGTTCTTCAAGTCCCGAGTTTGTTTTGGTTGATAGTAGCTAGCGGATGATGGATCGGTTGTTCGAGCTTGTTTGCGAGGTTTCGTTTCGGCTTCCTTTCCTGAAATCGGACGCTTCTTCCTGCCAGATTTGGCAGAATGGTATTTCTGGTGTGAGGACCCGACAGTGGAGGAGTCGGTGTCAGTGTCATTATCATCATCATCCGATGAAGAAACGACGAGCGCTTCTTTCTCGTTAGTTTGCTTTTGGGCTTGCCAACAATCGTTGTTGTTCTTGCTGTTATTAGTGTTATTGATGGAATGGAATTTGTTCTGAGTAGCAATCATCGTTCTGAACAATACTTTACTTTTTTATTATACACGCTAATAGGATAGACAATTCAATTGATGAGGGAGGTTGCGATTGTGTTCATTTATTGATATATGACCTCGTAGTTGTTGTGGGTAGTATGCTGTCGTAAGTCACAAAAAGGGAGTCGTTTGTTGTAACGATGCCTTACTTTGTGTCATAAAATCTGATCGTACGACAAAATAGAAGTGGACCTCGTCAGGCGCGAGAGGTCTGATTCTCCTTTATCTCGTTTCGCCAATGACATTGCGTCAAGAATTGCCTCTGACATGATGACGACATTTGATCATGTCATTTACGTGTCAGTGTGATTAAAAACAGAAGGCTTTCGGTGTCAGTTCTGTTTCAGTAGTGTAGGTGCCTGAACTTTAGATACCTATTCATATCCTCGGCACGACACGACATGATCAGAAAGTCAGTGTCAAAAAAGAGAAGACTATGAAAATCTAGCGTGTTCAGGTACCAGTACTACTACCGGTCTTATCACGGTATGTCAAGATATCAGAAAGTTAGTGTCAAGAGTGAGTAAAAGCAGCTGAGGGCTTCTGATAGATATTTGGTATTCCTTCTAAAGCACGAATGGGGCTACTAGCTGCATGTACTTAATCTACTACTCTATAAATTTTATATATCTATATATAGGATTGATGCTTATTCTTCTTCGTCTCTCGTTTCGACAATATCATGGGTATCCAGAGGAAATCTTGATACCACAGTTTCATCGGGATTTCCAAAATCGCTTCCCGGAGTCCACCTTCCTCCCACCATCGAATGTATAGCCTGTCCATTCTGATAGTTCGTTCCTTCCAACATCAGGCCGTCGGCAAAAGTCCCGACAAAAGTAATACCATCGTCGTATTCGAGTCGACCTTTACCATGTGCTACACCCTGTTGGTTCACACTTCCCAGAAAGACTCCTGCATCGCCTTCTGGATCGTGCATCCGGTAGCACCCAGTGGGGGCTTGTTGTTGTGCAAACCATTCCTTGTAGAAAATCTTGCATATGAAAGAGTCAAGCTCTAATCTATGGCCTCCTCCACCTCCTACAATGAACTCGAACTTGTAGTAGCACCCAGGTGTGCATTTTGAAACAACTTCTTGATCCGATTCCAAAAGTCGGTAGGCAAAGGCACCGGGGTATTTTGATTCATATGGTTCGGTCCGGTAAGTCCCAAAGAGATTGCACCGAGCAATCAATTCATCATTGGAGCTGTACAAAGCCAGTGCTAAAGAACCCTTTGCATTTCCCCACCCTTGGTCCCGCAAGTTGTCGGCGGTGACAAAGACGCGTGATACTTCGCCTTCTAGAGCCGAGCTTCGGCAGCCTTCGTTCCATCGGTCGTTGCTAATAGAGCTTGAAAGGGTACCCCTTCCAAAAAAGCATGGCGAAAGATCTCGCAACTCAACCGCAGAAATACCTTCCTCCTCCAAAAACTGCTGCGCAGCGACGGCCTTACCGTTGCGAAGGAACCCTAGATACACTCTTCTTTGGAATGGTACCAAGTTGTCATCTCCACGTTTCTTGGCAAGATTCAAATACATTTCAGCGACAGGTATTTCCTTGTCACCAGCCAGCATATCCTGACACTGATCCTGGAGCTCGGTGCAGCAGGCAAGCCACTTTTCAGCTTCATCAAACTGATGTGTATCAATTGCCTTTTGTGCCATCTTGCATATCTGAAGAACCTTTCCAGGGAGGTAGGCTTCCATCAGATTTTCCGGTTTTACGGCATACAACGTCAACAATTGTTTGGTCAACAAAGAGGGCTGAAGGATACATAATCCAGTGTCAGAACAAGGTTGCTTATCCAACGCACCAAGACCCAACTGCGCCAATTGCATAGCAAGGGTCCGGTGACCTTTGGGCCCAATGTCGTTCATAAACTCCTGTGCCAGCTCGATGACCTTGCAAAAGTCGCGCTCATTCTTGGTGTTCATCAAAAGAGATGCAGTTTCAATAATTTCACCAACCCGACCTGACTTGAATTCTGTCATCTGCTGCTTCAATCGCAAAGCAGGATAAACTTTGGGATCCAGTTCCACTCGTGACCATGGGCAGGTAGCAAACTTAAGGTTCCCGGAACCTTCCTCGATGGCAGTGCTTCGATCCACGATAAATCCGGACGAAATGACCACCGGATCACGCATGATGTCTGAAGAGATGGGATCGAAAAAGTCTTCGGGAGCACTTTGTGATAGGTTAGTGATGTGATGCTTCAAAAGTTCTGATCCCATCAACAGATCGCAAGGTGAACGGCGAAGAATATCAATCCCAATAGCACAGAAATGCTGGTTTCTATTGATTTTTCCATTTCCAGCGCCTCCTTCCGAATCATCAGCGTCACCTTGGCCTTCTTGGTCTCGTTTGGATCCAATCTCAATCAATACTTTTCGTGCAATTGCCACGATGTCCTCTTCTGGCAATCTGCCCTTGTAGATTCCAATCACTCGAGACAGATTCAATCCATTCATCAAGAGTTCACGAATCACCAAGTCATCGTGCACACCCTGACATTTGGAGGACGAAGTCTCCGTTGAGGAGTCGTCAGAGTCTTCTAGTTCCAATTTTGTGAGAGCCATTGAAGAAAGGGCCTAGGGTATACGCTTTTGATGTAAGATAATACCTGGATGGCTACAGTATTGAGACGAAGACTGCTTTGACGATGTTTGTGGAAAAGATTCAAAGAAGCTGGGACCGCCTATATGCACCGCACCACCTGCGAATTTTGGAGTCGTGATGAAGCGCGCAACATAGATGCTGGCATCAGCAGTGACTGGCAGGTACCATGCTGGCAGTGCTTCTCTTGGGGGGCAATCTTTGGCCCACCTTTGCCGTCCTGTTTCTCTGGCTGCCGACTATTCCATTCGTGACAGCGTGGGTTAGCAAAAGCAAGGGTTTTGTCAGCATTGAAAGTAGAATATTGGTATTACTGCTGTTATTGAATTCCTGCCTAGATCATGTCACCTGCTCACTTATATCCCAGGATGGTGGGGGTTACACCCACTTGACCTTTGAATTAGATTTTTAATGCTGCTCAGAAGCACAACTAAAAAACAGCATGCACCAAGAGAATCCACGACCTTCTGCATGATTGGAAACTGCTAGACCATAGGACTCTCCAACCATCGCGTCCATTTCCTTGTCGACTTCAGCAATGCAATCTTCAAAACGAAACATAGTAATAAAGTCAATCGCAGGATCAATTTCGACACCATCCAATGCATCTTGACATGGGCTGCCTCCTGTATCTTCCGATGGCTTTGCCAGAAAATACATCATTTCATTATGATATCCGGAGCAAAGTTTCAAGGGAAGGTCTTCTTGGTGCCAATTGTAACCAATATCGTCAAGGACGGAAGAGGTACAAGCTTCAGAGAAGAAGGAGGTTCCCACATCCTCTTGTGCTCGGGTATGGACCTACTCGTTGCACAATGACACAGGTTAGATATAACGTCTGCATCCCATCCTCCTACACCATCGTCATACCGCAATGGCTGGCTTGAATCAGTCATCGATACGTACCGAATGTGCTCGACCATGACGAGGCTGCATTAGTGGAAAGCAATCAAGAAAGAGTGAGTGAGTCGTTCGTATCCTCCCGCATAGCCATAAAATAGAGAATGGTCTCTATCACCGACAATTCTTACCGAATCGCCAGGAACAATCTTTTCATTCAGGGCAGCCTTCAAATCAGCGTCGACTATAGCAATGCACTCCTCGAAATGGAACTCGTTAATCGTCGAGATTGCGGATTCGAAGCCTACAGAGTCCAAGGCCATTTGACATGGATTATCTTCGAGCTCTTCGTTCACCAGATAGATAATCATTTCATTCTGATATCCTCCGCAAAGAATTTGGGGCAGAGTTTTGTGGTGCCAATCGGAATTCTCTAGGATATAGATAGAGCATTCTTCGCCGTAGATGGTTGCATTCTCATCTCCAACACGAGCCTGTCATAATGTGAAAAGGACGTGAGATGCTATTGGCAACCTCAATACGGTATGTGGCAGCGAGATTTCAAGGAACGAATCAACCAACACCTACCGAATGGGATTTGACATCTGCTGCTCGAGTAGTAGCCTGCGTGGTTGTTGGGCAATGGCAAAGAAGTAAGTCGTTTACATTCGTTTACATTCTCCAGCTCCACAGAATCATGCGAACTACAACCGAATGTGATGATTCGACAACTTTTGCTTTCGGACGAACCTGCGTTTGAAAACCAGCGGTCGTGTCATGATGAAGATAGAGCAGTGAGTCCTTGTGGTTGCCACCTGTACCAAGGTACTCTACAGTCGCATAGCTAGCCGGAATCGCTTTGAAGCAGCCAATCGAGGACACTTACTGAATGGGCATCAGCGCCGCAAAGCAACGCTAGGAAAAGAGGTACTGTGATCTTCGAAATCATTCTGTTGTTTTATGACGATTTGATGAGGATGAATTATATGCCAAGTGCTTACATAGAATGTACAGCACATTTGTACGAGCTCTACAGGGTCATAAACTCTACACGCATATAGTTTGGATTCATAACATATTTCAGAATGACGCCTAAGATTTTTTAAAAGTACCGGTATAATACGACGAGAAAAGAGAAACAGATTGATTTCGAAACTACTACCAGTACACGTACCTGGTTCCTGGTACCCGTACGACCGTATCTAGCAGCGGCAGTTTGCAAGAGCCGACTAGGTGGAATGACAAACTGTTGGAGATAGATCGATAATGCAAAATTATCTACGGATTCAATAGGAATAAACACAGTAGAATGGACACTTCAGGAAGGCTTGATTGCTCAACGACTATACTTGTACTTCGTTTTGGGCTTTTGTTGTTGCAAAAGGGGTTGGAAAGAATTTGGTTTAAACTCGTACTGTAATGAAACCGCTAAGCAACGAAAACGATATACGCTAACAAATCCACATCTCCATATTGCCAGTCTAATTCTCTGCAAATACTTTATTGGCGTCGCCCCTCCTCCGTCGTGCTGGTTCTCTGCCGACTATTCCATTGGCGTGACAGTGAGGGCTAGTAAAAGCAAGGGTTTTGTCAGCATTGGAAGTAGAATATTGATATTACTGCTGCTATCGGCCTATACTACCTAGATTGTGTCACCTGTTCACTTTTTTCGCAGGATGGTGGGGGTTACACCCACCTGACTTTAGAACTAGACTCTAAGTCGCTTGTCTTCATTACAAAACAAAAAAAGAATGCAATTCCACGGTCTACGACCTTCTCCATGGTGGGAACCTACAAGACCATAAGAATCTGCAACCATCGCGTCCATTTCCTTGTCGACTTCAGCAATGCAATCTTCAAAACGAAACATGGTGATAAAGTCAAGCGCGGGATCAATTTCGGCACCATCCAATGCATCTTGACATGGACTGCCTCCTGTCTCTTCCGATGGCTTTGCCAGGAAATACATCATTTCACGATGATATCCGGAGCAAAGTTTCAAGGGAAGGTCTTCGTGGTGCCAATTGTAACCAATATCGTCAAGGACGGAAGAGGTACAAGCTTCAGAGAAGAAGGAGGTTCCCACATCCTCTTGTGCTCGGGCATCAACCTACTCGTGCAACAATGACACAAGTTAGATATAACGTATGCATCCCATCCTCCTACACCATCACCATACCGCCATGGCTGGCTTGAATCAGTCATCGATACGTACCGAATGTGCTTGACCATGACGAGGCTGCATTAGTGGAAAGCAATCAAGAAAGAGTGAGTGAGTCGTTCGTATCCTCCCGCACAGCCATGGAATAGAGAATGGTTTTAGTTACTGACAATTCTTACCGAATCGCCAGGAACAATCTTTTCATTCAGGGCAGCCTTCAAATCAGCGTCGACTATAGCAATGCACTCCTCGTAATGGAACTCGTTAATCGTCGAGATTGCGGATTCGAAGCCTACAGAGTCCAAGGCCATTTGACATGGATTATCTTCGAGCTCTTCGTTCACCAGATAGATAATCATTTCATTCTGATATCCTCCGCAAAGAATTTGGGGCAGAGTTTTGTGGTGCCAATCGGAATTCTCTAGGATATAGATAGAGCATTCTTCGCCGTAGATGGTTGCATTCTCATCTCCAACACGAGCCTGTCATAATGTGAAAAGGACGTGAGATGCTATTGGCAACCTCAATACGGTATGTGGCAGCGAGATTTCAAGGAACGAATCAACCAACACCTACCGAATGGGATTTGACATCTGCTGCTCGAGTAGTAGCCTGCGTGGTTGTTGGGCAATGGCAAAGAAGTAAGTCGTTTACATTCGTTTACATTCTCCAGCTCCACAGAATCATGCGAACTACAACCGAATGTGATGATTCGACAACTTTTGCTTTCGGACGAACCTGCGTTTGAAAACCAGCGGTCGTGTCATGATGAAGATAGAGCAGTGAGTCCTTGTGGTTGCCACCTGTACCAAGGTACTCTACAGTCGCATAGCTAGCCGGAATCGCTTTGAAGCAGCCAATCGAGGACACTTACTGAATGGGCATCAGCGCCGCAAAGCAAAGCTAGGAAAAGAGCCACTTTGATCTTCGACATTATTTTGTTGTTTTTTATGCACACCGGTACTATTGATGAGGATAAATTACGTGCCAATGAGCGCTTACAGTATGTACTGTACACGTTGAACGTGTACCAGCTTTACAGGGTCATAAACTACAACCCACAACTTATTTTAGAATGACGCGCGGAAGATTTTTTTTTAAAAGTACCGGTACACCAATACGAAGGCCACGAGAAAAGAGAAACCGATTGATGATTTCGAAACTGCTGGCATCGTTAGATGCACGATCCGACTAGGTTTGATGAGGATAAATTACGTGGCAAGTGGTTACAGTTTAAATCATACAGTGCACTGCACCAGCTCTGCAGGCTCACAAACTAATAAGGATCCAGAACTTATTTCAGAATATAACGTGTAAGATTATTAATAACGCTTTTTTTCTTCAAATAGTACAAGCTACTGCGCTAAAGTTCGAAAAAAGAGAAACAAAATGACCCTACTGTAGATTCAATCTTTCAGTATCATATCCTGATGTCGATTGTACCTAGGATTGATGATCATGATATTGAAACATCAAGAAAAAATGCTAGATTCCTTAATTTTCAAAACGAGCAATAATGACTTCAGCATTTTTCATCACAGCTTTTCCCATAAGTACATTGGAATTTCGGAATTGTCTGCAACATAAGACACCCCATGTTCCATTTCCTTGTTCCCTACCGTCAGGACAATTTTATTCCGTGGCTATTGCCGCTATCAGCATTGCGGCATTCTAGAGGGCCACGTTATTGGTATTTTAGTTAAAAAACTTTGTAGAATTAGTACTCATTCTTCCGTTTCAGTAATATTATGGGTATCCAAAGGAAATCTTGCTACCACAGTTTCATCGGGATTTCCAAGACAGCTTCCGGATGTCCAGACTCCTCTCACCATCGTATGAACAGCCTGTCCATTCTGGTAGCTCGTTCCCTCCAACATCAGGCCGCCGGCAAAAGTCCCGACAAAAGTAATACCATCGTCGTATTCGAGTCGACCTTTACCATGTGCTACACCTTCTCCATTGACATTACCCAGAAAGATTCCTGCATCGCCTTCTGGATCATGCATGCGGTAGCACCCATTGGGTGGGGATTCTTGCTGTGCGAACCATTCCTTGTAGAAAATCTTGCATATGAAAGAGTCAAGCTCTAAACTATGGCCTCCTCCACCTCCTACGATGAACTCCAACTTGTAGTAGCAACCAGGTGTGCATTTTGAAACAACTTCTTGATCCGATTCCAAAAGTCGGTAGGCTACTGAACGGGGAAACTTGGAGGAATATGCTTCGGTTCGATATGTCCCAAACAAGTTGCAACGAACGATCAATTCATCATTGGGGCTGTACAAACCAAGTGCAAGAACACCCTTTCTATTTCCCCACCCTTGATCCCGAAAGTTGTTAGCGGCCACAACGACATGGGACACTTTGCCTTCTAGAGCCGAGGATCGGCAGCCTTCGTTCCATCGATCATTGCTAATGGAGCTTGAAAGGGTACCCCTTCCAAAAAAGCATGGCGAAAGATCTCGCAAATCAATAGCAAAAATGCCTTCCTTTTCCAAAAACTTCTGGGCTGCGGCAGCCTTGCCATCACGAAGGAACCCAAGATAGACTTTTCTTTGGAATGGTACCAAGTTGTCATATCCGCGTTTCTTGGCAAGATTCAAATACATTTCAGCGACAGGTATTTCCTTGTCACCAGACAGCATATCCTGACACTGGTCCTGAATCTCGGTGCAGCAGGCAAGCCACTTTTCAGCTTCATCAAACTGATGGGTGTCAATTGCCTTTTGTGCCATCTTGCATATCTCGAGAACCTTTCCAGGGAGGTACCCTTCCAAGAGATTTTCCGGTTTCAATGCATACAGCATCAAAAGCTGCTTGGTCAACAAAGATGGCTGAAGTACGCATAATCCAGTGTCGGAAGGTCCCAGGTCCAACGTGGAAAGACCTAACTGTGCCAATTGCATTGCAAGGGTCCGGTGACCTTTGGGCCCAATGTCGTTCATAAACTCCTGCGCCAGCTCGATGACGTTGCAAAAGTCGCGATTGTTCTTGGCGTTGAGCAAAAGAGATGCAGTTTCAATCATTTCACCAACCCGACCTGACTTGAATTCTGTCATCTGCTGCTTCAATCGCAAAGCAGGATAAACCTTGGGATCCAGTGGCACTCGTGACCACGGACAGGTAGCAAACTTAAGGTTCCCGGAACCTTTCTTGAGGGCAGTACTTCGATCCACAACGAATCCCGATGAAATGACCACAGGGTCACTCATTATGTGAGAAAAGATGGGATCGAAAAAGTCTTCGGGAGCACTTTGTGATAGGTTAGTGATGTGATGCATCAAGAGCTCCGATCCCTTCGAAAGATCGTAAGGTGAACGGCGAAGAATACCAATCCCAATATCACAGAAATGCTGATTCCTGTTGATTCTGCCATTTCCCAGACTAGCTTCTGAATCATCGTCCCAATTTGCAATTTCAATCAAGAGTCTTCGTGCAATTGCCACAATCTTTTCTTCTGGCAATCTTTCCTTGTAGATTTTAATCGCTCGAGAGAGGTTCAACCCATGCATCAACAGTTCACGAATAACAAAGTCATCGTGACTATTAACAGTCTGGCTTTTGGAGGACGAAAGTTCCAATGATTCGTCAGAGTCTTCTGGCTGCAAGTTTGATAGAACCATTGACGAATGGATTGTGATTTGTGATTTTATGAAAGATCTTTCATGATCATGAGGGAATATGAAACCCGCCCAGAGACGGCACGCACTGATCAACTATCCAACGCATTGCGATCAGCTTTTACAACTTGAAACTCGCAGCTGATGTACGTTTACCTACCTACGAGTACATAGTATTACGCAATGGAATAAAAGAGAATCAATTCGGAACGCAATCCATGACTGGATTTTGTAGTCGTGTCTGAAGCGTGGAAAAGATACCATAATATATATCTGTAGTATATCGATGCTGCGATTGGTAGAAATAAAACAAGTCGTGCCTCACGGCCACCTCCTACAGTAGTTCATAGTGTGGAATGGGATGCATCACATGTCCTTTGCAACCAAAAGAAGTTGCAAGGCATCCATTACACTTTATCTTTGCAGAAGGTAAGTAAGCATAGTATTTTTTAGTTTAGGAATTAGCACTAGGAAAAGGTACCAGCATGAATGAATCATCAATCAATCAATCGATCAATCCCACCGTTACTCTTTTAATAATAGAGGAGGGTTTTTGACCTTCTGTGAAATACCATACTTCTAGCGACAGTGTAATTGCCCGTCACCTATTTCCTGCAGCAGTCTCATGAAAGGGTTGCCACAAGCTCGTGGAATCCTTTTGTACGAGATTGAACGTGTCAGCCCACACTTCTTCTTTTACCAAAGTGAAATGATTTCGCAAAGCTGGACGGCCGATACAGCACTGTGCTTCTGAAACAGTATATCAAGTATAGAATAGGCTTGGTTCTCGTCTCATCCATGAATCTGTCCCGAAACTACAACAAAAGACGATCAAGGAGGGCGCAGAAGAGCAGGTTTCGAAGTATGCAAAGAGACAGTGAATGCTCATCTTGCATGTTCCTCCATATTCCACTCTCACTATTGCCATCATGTTTCTGAACTCTTCTTCTTCGAAGTTTCTTCCTTGGCCAATTTGCGTGCTCAGATTTATTCTTCAATCACTGACGGAAGTTGGTGAAGACCTTCCACTTCTTCTGCATCTGCCAGCGCTCTTGGCACACGCCTTGAAATACGACTTAAGTGATATCACCTTCTCCATTTTGACAGCTGCAAGATATCCTAGCAGCTTCTTGGCTTCAATGCATCAAATAACCATGTGGAACAAACTACCAATCGTGTCAATTTGCAATCAAAAAGATACCTATGAATCTTTGGCCTTGACTCTTTTTGGAAATCCGAACGATTTTCACGTTGGCCCTATGTCCACGAGTCTCACGATAGACTTTTCGTCGAATATTTTCCGTTCATAAAAATTGCACGTGCAAATTGGTGATGTTTGAAGTTCGTTGAGGTTTACTCTAAATGTATTAGACAGAATTCGTTAAATGTTTCGCTCTAAGTATAGAACTGCATCGCCATCCACCACATTTTCAGAACATAAAACCATCACATTATGACCACAAAACCAATAATCAGTTTTCATATCCAACAACTATTTGAACATGTACAAGGTTGCTGCCATCACCATTGCTCTCCTTGCTGTCTTTGAGCCTTCTGCAGCATACGAGAAGCCAATCACTCTGCGCCGTCTACACAGCAAAGCCAAAAGAAAGTTGCACTCAGTGGCTCCTGTTGCTATTTCGACTTCTGCTCCGGTTGTTATTGCCGCGCCCATCTACATTCCACACAAGGTCGCCAAGTCATCCAAGTCGTCATCCAAGTCTTCCGGGTCATCAAGGTCAACTAAATCAGGAAAGAGGCAGCTGGTTCACTATCAAGCACCTTACGAGAACTAAGTTCGGAATGAAGGATCATTTTGAGTACGGGGAAACGCTTCTCGTCTGTCCATAGACAAAAGGTCCATTCAAGTTGCAACAATAGTGTACAAGTTAGATCAATATGGCTACTGAACATTGTGACTGGACGGTTGAAACTTTCTACATATGAGGGCATTGTGCGAAGACGTTTTTGATGAATCATCAGGTTTCAAATGCTGATTTCGCCTGGAATGTTCTTTCGTATTGTTCAGTTTAAAAATTAAATTATCTTCCTCTGGGACTGGACACTATGCATTTTGTGATGGTAGCGTAGCTCAACAGTCGGGCGGATGGAAGAGGATAAGGAAGCTATTACTACAGTATGCTTGCACTCTTCCTACAGGTGGCATGTGGCGATAAGTGTTTCGACACGTGCACAGGTATGTACGCGTTCACGTATGCACGTGCTTGTGGAACACAGCCACGTGCAAAAATTGAAATTTTCATGCTAGTACACGTGCAGGTGATATCCCCTACTTATGGGATCAGAACCTTAGACGTCACGGCTGTGACACCTGTCGGACTGTATTACGTTATGTTTTCTTCGAACGGATCTTATTTGTTTTTTTTAAAAGGACAAACGTCCTTCTCCAAACCGGCACATCGCAATCTTGTTGTAGAAACCCTCAAAATTGGGTACCGCAGACATCAGCATCGTCATAATTACCAACAAGAAGAGAGACTGGCTTCATGTACAAGCCTGCTGCCATCGCCATTGCTCTCCTCGTGGTCTTCGAGACCACAACTGCGTACGACAAGCCCATTACTCTTCGCCGTCTACAAAAAAGTGCGACAAGACAGCGTCAGCTTCACACTGCCGCTCCACATGTCACCGTGCCAGTTTACATTCCTCATCATATGATGGTCCGAGTCAAGGGCAGCAAGAGGCATCTCGCTCATTACCAAGCTCCATACGAGAATTAAGTGAGAAAGATGGGTCCAAGAAGACCATATCCTCATGTTCGATGAGGATGATGACCATGATGATGTCAAGCAAGAATCACAAGGTTCTGTTGGTCCAACTTTCTATCCGGTAGAAAGTTCTGAATACTCGCCCAAGTGATACGTCCATTTAGTATAGTAGAAAAATTAGTGTAAGCAGTATATTTCAACGAAACAAGAAGGCTGTTGGTGTATGAGGATGATAGTAGCGCAGTAGTAGTACTAGTTAAGCAAACTAGTGCTGGTAGTAGTCGTCGTCGTCGTCGTATATTCAGGAGATCAGTTTAGACTAGGTAGGATATTTTCTTAGAATTTTATCAGAAAACTGTTGTCTAAGCCACGCAGCAATACCTGTGCGTAGCCTTCGAAGGATTGATTGATTGATTGATTGATTGATACAGTAGCGTACCGGTACATTGCAAATATCTGTACTGGACAATGTACAGTGCAGTGCAAGGTGTGCATAGTCTTTGCGTCGTCCGCAAATGGATGAAACCAAATCGCATGGAACATGCAGATTATGAAAACACACTCATCTCATTGCAATCTTGACCATGACAACTGCATCGGAAAGAATTCTAGTTGTCGGAGCCACGGGAATGCTTGGCGAACCAGTGGCTCGGCAATTGGCAGCAGACGGTCATCACGTCCATGTTCTGAGTCGAAGCAAGGAAAAAGCTGAGTCACTATTTGCCAAGGAACCAAAGATTTCATCCTTTGAAGGAAATGTGGATGATCTTGCCTCGCTGACGGAAGCGATGAAAGGATGCACGGGAATTCATATCAATCTATCAGGTGGTATTATGGAGTCGCACGGTACACACCAGGTGATTCAGGCAGCAAATGCTTTGAAAGACGACAATAATACTGTTGTCAATCGAATATCATTGATTTCAGGAGTCACCACTTGCGAGGAGAACACATGGTACGAAGGGACGAAGGCAAAGCTGCAAGCGGAGAATATTCTGATCGAATCTGGGTTCAACTACACCATCTTCCGTTGTACCATGTTTATGGAAACCTTGCCCAAATTAAAGGTATTGGTGGGACCACAACCTACCTCGTGGCACTTGTTGGCGGCCTCGGACTATGCCCGCATGGTATCCAAATCCTTCACTATCCCAGGTGTATCTAATGAGATTCTCTTTTTGTATGGTCCCAAACCACCGTGTACACTTCCTGAAGCAATGAACACGTACTACATTCCAATCTGCGATCCAGCCCGTACTCCACCAATTCCCACCATGTCCATGGAAGATGCGCTTGCAACAGTAAATGGGAAGACCGCCAACACGTTCAACTTGACCGAAAAGGGGATTGCCAAGTTTGATTGGTTGGGTAAGATTCACGAATTGGGCGGTCCTTCCAAAGCCAATAATCTGTTGGGAGCACCCACCATCACTTTGGAAAAGTGGTGCAAGGATCATGCCAAGTAGGACGAATACGAATATGGCATGGATGGATTGCACCGAACAGACAGCTCTAGACAAAATCGAAATCAAATCGAGGATGAATGGGATGCCGAGGAAGCCCCCACCATCCGTGATCAAGGCAGCAGTACAATCCCCGTTCTGTTAGAAGCCACAAGCAGGTGAACACGGAAGTCAAAGGAAGAGATTTCAAGCAGATTGAGTATTCATACGATTGCAAATGGCCAGAGAGCAATCTGGTAGCACAAGATCGTACAGTAGAGCCGTGAGATCTTTGAGAAGAAAGCAGTTTCTTATTTTGAATGTACAGCTGATTCTGACCCAGTCGACTAAAGTCGATTTGGTGTTTTTGATCAGACAAATCAACAGAATGATGTCAGACAACTGTTAATTGATTTCCAAAACTAAAATATTCGTAGCCATATATGATATAAGCAGAACACCTCATACGTCATCTGTTATCATCGCTAGAAAAGCTACCAGAAGTAACACGTCAGTGATGAAATCGATTTGATTGGTTAAAGTGCATTCCACGAGTTGAATCGACATCTGCACACCACAATGAAACATCAAACGTTGTTGTCTCCCATCATCTCCACCACAAAATATCGCTAAACAATTCTTTTTGGCGACATATCTCCTTGAACGACAACACGCTGAACGTTCTCACAAAATCTTTCTTCTTTACTTCGTTAACCTACACCTACAATTTACTACGCAACAACCAGAACAAGAATCATGTCTACCTTCCGATCAATCATCCTCATCGCTCTTCTTGCCGGCCAAGCCGCCGCCTTTATGACTGCAGGAGGCAAGACCTCTACCAAGTCTTTGACTTCACTTGAGTCCTACAACCGCAACTATAACCCAGTTGGAGGCATGGGTGGAGGCTATGGTAACGAACGTTACATGGACCGCGGCATGGGCGGTGGCATGGGTATGGGTGGTGGTAAGTCTTTCCTGGCCCTTGACTGCATCAACGAACCTTTGTTATTTTGAATGAATCGTACTGACTGTTTCCTTTCTTTCCTTTCCTTTCCTTTTTTGATTCATTGAATAGGCATGCAACGCTACAACGAATACAACCGTGGCGGATACGGTGGTGGATACGACAACCGCTACAATGACATGAACCGCGGAGGATACAACTCCTACGACCGCGGATATGGAGGCGGCACTATGTCCCGATCCAAGTACGGCGATTGGTTGAATGGAAGCTCAAATTACATTCCCACCAGCGCTGACCGCAACTACGTCATGGATCGTGGACACGAGACCTCTGCGGGACGTTCATTCCCCGGCTACTACAACAGTGGAGACCGATACAACAACAACAACCGTTACAGCGGGGGTGGCTACGACAGAGTAAGCCCCATGAACAACCGAGGATACAACGACTACAACCGTGTTGGCCAATACAACGGTCAATACGGAAACAGCATGAACCGTGGTTACAGCCAAGGATACAACGAGTACGATCGATACTCCCCAGTCGGTTACAACAACAACATGAGCGGAAACCGCTATGGAAGCTACAACCGTGAATACAACGGCGGTTACGACAGAAGCTTGCGCAGCAACGAATACGAGAGAACTTACCGATCGCCCATGGACTCGCACCGACAGACATACCCAAATTATGGGTTCGGTGGACAAGAGGACACTTTTGGATACAAGAAGTGGTGGGATGGCAGCAAGTAAGAGCTGTGTACCTCACCCCCCCTCTCGCTCACCCACGAGCACATATAATATCAATGAAACATAGAAAAACACTTGAAAAAAAACCGAAAAACGAAAAGAAAAATTGAAAAACTTTGGAACAAACAACCCTGTGTTACCATTACTGGAGATTAGACGAAGTAAATTACATAAGAAGAAAGATTATTGGCACCAATATCATAGATTGCATTTCAACTATGGGACACGTACAGTATTTGCTGCCTGCTTCACATTTTTCACATGCAGATCGAATCAATCTTCTCTATCCTTCTACAAAACTGCAGTATGAAGCTCCGTCATCCATCACCAGCAGCAGCACCGAGTGCGGTAGTGTACGTGTACATAAACTTATAGGATGGTTATATTCAGTTCGTGAAAAAAATTTAACACTGTGGGTATCGAGCATCTCGCAAAAGTGGAAGATTGTTGAATCAGTGGAACTAGCTGGTGGTTGGTGGTGGCATCCACGGTGATATTAGGTGACGTCCAGCAGTGGGTGCAAAGCAAACCGTATCCGACGAGGTGATGTGCCAAATCTCCTCGTTGTTATAGTGTCTACTAGTACCAGATCCCCATCTCATCTCGCGTACACACACACACACACACACACACACACGACAAGTTCGAAAGTTGAAGCGTTCGTCGTCCAAGCCGTGGCACAACATTTACTGGATGCAAAGCAGCAGCAAACCGTATCCAGTAATTGATTGATTCATCGAATTCGATGAGATGGGCTCAATCTTTTCACTACAGTATGCAGCAACCTTCCTCGTCGTTTTTGTTGTGGGTATCGAGAACTTGGCAAACATTTGACTGCTTTTGTCGCCCAAGCCCAGTGGCACTCGAGGCGGCGGCATCCAGATTGGGATGCAACGCAAACCATATACAGCCAGTGCTGCATTCCATTCAGTTCAATTCAATATAATGGGCGAATCAATCAATCAATCTTCTCGTTCTGGTAGTGCCTGATAGTATTCAGCAGGTCATCTGCTCTCTCAGTTTTGCTTGGTTGGAAAAAAAAGGCCATCTGATCAATTTCATTTTCCTGTCGACTGGTATGGTGAGGAGTGTGAGTTTTGCAAGAGGTCATACCAGTAGCATTTCAATTTTGAAAAATAAAATGAGATGCTTCCGAATACAAAGATCCCCCAGATTGCTTCCTATCGCGGACCATACTACATACAGTATGCATTCCAACCAACGGAAGTCGTCGTGGTCAAATAATCATTCGACTACGTCATTCATGCACTCCTAGTGACTCTTGTCCTCTCCAGAACACTTGTCCTAACGAAGCCTTCTAGAATTGCATCATGGGCGATTAACAACTTTCAAGCAAAGGGGCACAATGTCAAAATGTTGCATCTTGAGGACTGTGGATTGTCGTTTCGACTTTTCCGCAGAATTAGTCGTCGTTTGTCATTCATTTTATATATACACCTGAAGCAACCGCATTTTCCATATATATATATTGTAGAAAAGTTGGTTGGTGCAATCGATGGTGTTCCTGAGCACACATTCCATTCCAGGTCTTCGAAATCCAAGGCCACCAGATAATATCACTGCTCATTGACCTGCAACGTAGAAGTTTTCGGGTGTAGAATGGTCTGGATCTTCATCGAATTCTCAGTTAGTATCACCAGTCTGCCTCGATACGAAGTAAAACAAGGATTTGAGCGGTGTCTTTTGAACTCCATCTCGGGCAATATTTCAATTGTCCGTCATCTTTTAGTCAGGTCAATAGCTCAGTTTAGTGTTTGGCACATACATCCAAACCTCTGCTATCGACCAGCTGACAGCGATGCTAAAGATTCTTTTTGCAAGTGAGAATCTTGTGAACACTTCCATTCAGTCACTCCCACAAGTTCGAGTGATGCGTCGGCAGCATTTTGGCGCTTCTTTCCCCCCAAAAGATGAATATGACGTAAGCGATTTCTGACGTGTCCGCCAGATGTGACCCACTTTTACTTATCGCAGAAACAAGAGTACTGTACGCACGAGAATCTCCCTAAGTCTGTCGTCAGTTCGATCAATTCGAATCGCTGACTTGAAATTCAACGGAAGCTGTGGATCCGCTGATAATGCCACCTGTGAAATCTGATTGGTGATTTGGTATTCTCGGCAGATGTTCGGCGGTGGCCAAATCGTCGCCACGTCAACGATGACATCGCTATATTTCTCGCTCTTGTGTTAGTTCCCTCCACCTCAAACGATCGCATTCTTTTGGCAGACGAAACTCCATCGAAACAACGACCAACAAAAACAAACCAACAAGGACAATGAAGACCTTTAGTCTCGCACTTCTCATCGCCCTCTTCTTTGGCAATGCTGCTGCCTTCATGACTGCGCCTTCCAAGGCCGCGGTCAAGGTTGACACTAACTCTGCGGAAGAGTCCTCCACCTCGTTGCAGTACGGTTACGGTAAGTAGAAACCAGTACTGTACAATTGTGTGTCTAGGACTACATGCGACGAAATGGCAGAAAGAAAGAAAAAAAAGGGGTAATTGTTCCATCAACACACACTACAAATACATTCTTCTCACACGCTACCCTCTCTCCCTTTTAGGCCGTTACAACAGCTACTACGGTGGCGGTGGATATGGTGGAGGCTACTCCCCCTACTACAATGTCGGTTACGGCGGTGGCTACGGCATGGGCTACGGCAGTGGTTATGGTGGATACGGTGGTGGATACGGCAGTGGATACGGTGGATATGGAGGAGGTTACCGAAGCCCCTCCAGATACTACGACTGGAATGAACGCACCACCTACACCAACCCCTACCTCAATGTTGGATACGGAGGAGGCTACGACCGTTACCGTTATGGAGGATACGGTGGCGGCTACGGCATGGGCGGATACGGTGGATACGGCGGCTATGGAGGATACGGCGGAGGCTACGGGGGATATGGTGGCTACGGACGAGGCTATGGAGGAGGTTACTACTACTAGGCACCAGGCATACAAAACAACCTGTGTATTGTATATATAATAAATATTGGAGACTAGAGCAAGTAAACTGCATATAAAAAATGAAAGCTTTTCTGTACAAAATTTTGATGATTTGATGCCACCACTATCAATATCACTAGCCAAAGTGATACATATGATTGGTATCAAAAAGGGAAAACAGGTAAACTTGCGTTGTGCTGAAAAGTTTCATGCCACTCTAGCTAGCGATTGCAACTTCAACTGCAACTGCAATTAGCATCATATTCCTCGTCCGATGCAAGATTTTGATTTGATCTTGGCATCTTCTTGTTGATCAGATACATTCGTGCTGTCTGAACAAGCTGACAAAGGTAGATGACAGCTGGACGATGTCATGATTAAATGTGTCCTCGAATCTTCTCAATAAACCACTGTTTTGTTAGCGAGGTAGAAATAACCTTCCTTGAAACTCACACACACGATCCAAACTGTGTTTGAGATTGTAGCATCACATATTTTATACTAATAGATGTTGACTTCCGAATTCTAAACTGTTGATGACTTACTCACTTTGGAGACATCTTCACGAGGGATATAGATGGAAAGTGACTGATGTCAGAATATTTTTGGCGCAAGTCAAAATGACGTGTCTCGGTTGAAGATTGAAAAAAAAAACGCGTACCCAACCAGTATTTTCTCATCGTGACTCAAGCAGTCCCGTTATTCGACCAATCTACATTGCATGTTGACTGAAAACTGTCCCGTCCAATAATACAAGAGCTGGATACGCAGCACAAGCATTGGGGATCCACTGTTATACATATATATACACAACTACTCCGTTCAAGAACACTAATGTTATTTCCTATTTGGGTCTACCCATTGGGAATAGTACTAATACCTCTTGTATTGGTGACCGTTGCCTACAAGAAGAAGAAATTTGATTCACTTCCAACCACCAAACCCAAGATTTGGTTCCTTCCCAAATACCAATTCAAAGTATGGGACAGTAATACTAACAAGAGTATCCATCCCTCCTCCATCCAAGGACGAATGAGCCATCTCAGAATAGTTGAAACGCTCACGGACCCCAATCGATCCTCCTCTTTCTTGGAACTACCACGACAGGAGAACATCAACAATCGAAAATCAGACGATGATGCTATTCTACTGCAAGACGATGATAACAACGAGCTTATTTTTACTACCAAAACTGGATCACGGTATGGGGATTTTAGCCTTGAATTTGTGAAGGCCAAAGTTTCTATTCAACCCCAAAAGAATTTGATCAGAGTTGAATATGATGCTATTTGGGGTGTGGCCTTTGATACCGGTGATCTATGGGAATTTGCTCAAAGGATTAAAGCTGTATTGGACGACAATAATGATAACCAGTGAAGAAGTGAGGTTGGTACTATGGAACTGGAAAATGGATTTGCTTATCACAAATAGGACCTACAGTAATACTTCAGGAACCAGGGAAAGAGGAAGTTTGCAAAGCGAATTTATGGGAAGGATGAGGGAAGAAAATGATGTTACTTCTTGTCCAATTGTGATCCTGCAATTTCGATGGAAAGAGGACTATCGTCGTGTCCAGCAAGTTCTGGAGCATGCTCCAACAGCAACTACTAGAAAACAGGGCATCGATTACAATTTAATTTACTATAATTATTAATATAATAAATAATACATCAATTGATTATTTATTCTGTCGAAACGGGAGCAGCTTTGGCCTTTTCCTGCATTTTGGGAAGTTGAAAACCCTTCTGAGCCAAAAGACTTTCGGTATACTCCCACAATTCCATTCGCAACTTGTCGCTTTGGGCAGTTGCCGTTGGTTCCGTAACCGCGCAGTTATCGTAGTAGGCCCCCTTTTCCACAAGCCGAGCCATGGCACAGTAGATGGTCGTCGCCGCTCCTTGTTCTAGATTCTTGTTGGCAATGAGGCCCACGACTGGTTGCAAAAACCAAGGCACGGTGTGTTTCCAAAGCGGAGACTTGATCACACCGGGATGCAAACAAACCGATTTGATCGCACAACCATCCGCACTGTAATAATCATCCAGTTCGGATTGCAATTGCTTGGTAAAGAGGATATTGGCGAGTTTGCTCTTTCCATAGGCCCCCCATGGGGAATACGAGTCTTTGGATTCCCAATCGGTCAAGGGTTCTCGAGCCATAGTGTGGGCCGTAGAGGCCACGTTGATGATTCGTCCGTGTTCTTGGTTCATGTTTGGGAGCAGTAAGCGAGTCAAAAAGTGATGACCAACGTGGTTGGTTCCAAACTGCAGTTCGATCCCGTCCTTGGATTCTGTTCGTTGTTTCAACGCCATGATTCCCGCATTGTTGATCAAACAATCGATGGTTCCGTATTTTTCACAAATAGTGTTGGCGGCTTCTTGTACCGAACTTAGATCCGACAAGTCCATGTATTGAACATCGATGCGATCTTGTGGTTGTGGTTGTTGTTGCTGCTGCTGTTGCTGTTGTGGTTGGTCCATCAATAAGGATTGCTTGAGCTCGTTTCCGGCTTTGACATTTCTTACGCAGACGACTACCGTCATGCCGGCATTGACCAAAGTCTTGATGGTCTCCCCACCAATTCCGGAACTTCCCGTAATAACGGCGGTGCCTCCATTCTGTACATAGGGTGCGAATGATGATTGATCGTGGTTTGGATCCAATGATAGTAAGTAATTGTACACTTGATTGGCCGTGGATTTGGGGCCCAGCAATGTCATTGCCGAGATGATGGAAGGAAGGGTGGTGATTAGTAGTAGCGTGAGGCTGTGGAGTACTTTCATGCTTTTCTATGACCAAGGTCTTAGTTTGAAGTTGCTGTCTGACTACTCGTACCGGTACTGCATAATTGAGAACTGCTACTCGTCTTCAAACACGAATGATGACTGACTCATCTTCGAAAAACATGCAGAATATGGGACGGAAACAAAAATGTGTGACACCAAGGGCGCAGATGAGCGCCGGGGCAAGACCTTTAGTGCGTCACATATATTTTATGTTAGTTAAAATATACATGCAATAAAAGACGCTCAGCTGATCCAAACGTTGACCAACGTCAGATGAGATGACAAACGACAACACACAACAATCGATTGATCAATTTGGACTTTGAAGTTTGGGATGCGTCTCTTCGGCATCACAAACTTATTGGCTAGCTAGTACTAGATACTATAGGCTATAGCTAATAGCTACTAGTTACGTACCTACCCAACTTACATGTTTACTTACTTATACCGTCAATAGCATCGTAAGTTTAAATGTATCCAATCTTCTCAGCACCATTTTGTCTTGGTCTTGTTTCGTGTATCTTCAACACGTTCATTTCAGCACAAGGTAGAAATAACCTACCTTCCTTGAAACTTACACACACGATCCAAATCGTGTTTGAGATTGTAGCATCATATATTATATATTAAAACTAATAGATGTCGATTTCCGAATTCTAAACTGTAAAAGAACTTGGTGACTTACAGTACTTACTTTGGATACATCTTCCCTCGGAAGTCGAGAGATATGATACTATAGATGAAAAGTGACTGATGTCAGAATATTTTTGGCGCACAAGAAATGACGTGTTCTCGGTGGGAGACGTTACTTATTGCCTCAATACGCACCCAAAACATGTCGTTATGTAAAATCGCATATGTCATCCAATTTCTCGTGCGTTAGATTTGTTTTCGCTAATTGAGCTGACGCGTCCTTTCAACGGACTCAAAAACAGATGTTTTTTCGCCAATGAGAATGATCGGACACGTAATAATGCCACCTCCGTAATCTGATTGGCCCTCCGTCATTCTTTGCCGTGAAATCTTCACCACGTCAGCCTAGGATCGACGATAGCGATACTGTACACCCCGGAAATCGATCGCTAGAGTGACGTCCAAGTTCCCCTCTCACATCAATCAGGTCACATTCTTTGCTATTGCCATTTTCGAAACTTCGAAACATCAATCAAAGCATAAACAATAACAATGAAGACCATTTCCAGTCTCGCACTTCTTATCGCCCTCTTCTTGGGCAATGCTGCCGCCTTTATGACTGCTCCCTCCAAGGCTGCTGTCAAGGTTGACACTCCAGAAGAATCCTCTACGTCGTTGAAGTACGGTTATGGAATGAGTAAGTAAACGAAGTAGTACGCCACGATTGAGGGCTCAGCATGAACACGCTGTTCTGACATCTTTTTTTCTCTCTTAGGCCGCTACGGATCACCTTCTTATGGAGGTAACGATGGATGGGGCAGCTACGACCGGTACGTTTTAAAAGTCGACCTTGAATGGATGCTTCATGTTCATGCCAATCAATTACTTACTTACTTACTAACCTACTTTCCAACTCTCCACTCGTTAGAATGAACAGCTATAACTACAATGGATACTATGGCCGTGGATACGGTGGAGGCATGGGTGGCTACGGTGGTGGCTACGGCATGGGTGGAGGATACGGCGGATACAGCAACATTGGTTGTAAGTAAAACTAGTTTTGTTTTCACGATTGAAATTCTGACGTTTTGTCCAAGTCACGATTGACTAACAATAACAACAACACGTTCGTTTCTTTCTTTCTTTCTTTCTTTCTTGACTAATTCATTCTACAGACGGTAGTGGCTATGGAGGATACGGAGGAGGCTACGGCATGAGTGGATACGGAAGCGGCTATGGCGGAGGTTACGGAAGCGGCTATGGAAGTGGCTACGGTAGCGGCTATGGAAGTGGATATGGCCGAGGATATGGAGGAGGCTACTCCAGCATTGGATACGGAGGCATGGGTGGATATGGTGGTGGTTACGGAGGAAGCTACGGACCATACTCCTCTGGTTACGGATACGGTGGCCGAGGTGGCAGCTACGGTCGCTACGGAGGAAACTGGTGGGACTATTAGGCACTCTCATCACACGTCAATGACGGTGTGTGTGTGCGTGCTTGATTTGACCTTTTCACTACATCTTTTTGCATCATTGAAACCCAAGCTGCAGACTGCCTCGGTCTCTTTTGACTGACTTGCTTGAAAGCTTCCTGTCGTTGTTCGATAGGGGGTGGAACAACCAGAACTTCAAGAAGAGTTGATATTTCATTATTTCATGCTGGTAGTTCTGCTTTCTGAATTAAAATCTGTGTAATATTTTTCATACAATGACCTTGCGCTTTTATATTTGTTGTTATTATATTTGTCAAATCATCAACATCTGTGTTGCAGCTTGTTTGTTTGTGTCAGTCCAAGTTTCTTGGCTCTTTGCATTCATTGATTGAGTAGTAGTAATGTCTTCTTGTCAATGTTCTCCTACTGGTGCGATCCATCCTTCATCACGATGTTTGATCGGACGATAGAAGAGAATGAAATCCAATGAGAGGTTGAACTCTAACCATAGAATAACACATTAACATAGAGGACTAACAAAGCATCTTAGTAGCAAAATTACATTATTTGTATAGTATAATATTATCCTAGCAAACTCTGTCGATGGAGGTTCCCGACAACATTTATCATTTCAGCTCGGTCAATGTTGCCACTAGCATCGGAATCCAATGTCTGCATCATGGCCTTGAGCATATCCTGGACTTCAATCGACGAAGCTCGCTTGCCCAAGACGTCAGCTGCCACTTCTTGCATGGCACCGAGTTCGTTATCACTACCAATATGCTTCTTCATGTCTGTGGCGGCAAAGTTGATCACCATCATGTCCACCGGTGTAATGTACCCGTTGTTGTTCACATCCGCCACGGCAAAGACATTTTCTACCACCAAATCCGCAACGGCCTTGCCAAACACCTTGGTGGCGCGTTCCCGGACTTCTTCTCGCGTCAAAACTCCGTCTCCATTGGTATCAATTTCGCTGAACGAACCCATGTCCAACCACATCATGGCAGAGAACATTTCCACCATGACAATCTTGGCGGGTCGGCCTTCGTCGTTGGCACAACTGGCACCACCGCCATGCTCTTTCTCGGCCCATTCTAATAGTGGAACGTGGTTGTCGATTCCTCGCAAGGCATCAATGGGAAGCGTCAGAAGATACTTGTGGCTCGGTTCAAAGGGTTTTCCGCCAATCTTGTGGATCTCGCAAGTAATTTCGTCCATTTCAATTTGATCGCAATGTTGCAAGTATCCTCCGGATGACGAAGGTGGGTCTTGGACTGCCAGTCGCCGTGAATACTTGATCGTCTCTTGGAGAACAATGCCTGGAATGTACACCGTAGTGAGTTCAGTGGGAAAGGGAACCTCGGCCTTCAGATCGGACCAGGTGAACCATTCGTGCTCCTTGGGGTATACTTTTCCGGCTCGAATGGCACCCGAGTTGCATATGCAGCATTCGGATCTCATCCCCATGCGGAACATACTGCAGAGTACCTCCGATCCAGTCGAGGCTCCCAATCGATTGTCCTTGGTGGAAAATACCTTGCCTTCGCCCTTGAGCCAATTGGAGAGCTTGAAAAGTCTGGCGACTTGGAGCTCGTTCAGAATACGTTTGTGACCTTGAACAACCTTGAGGATTGTGCGATCGGGAAGGTACGACTGAGTAGTGACCATATCCACATCAATCTTTGGTTTGTCACCCTTTGCTGCGTCCCACGTGATATCAATAATGGCCGTGTTGTGACCATCCATACCTGTCTTGACGATTCGTGATCCCTCATAGGTTTCGTCATAAGGCTCGTGGTCATGGGCTCCAATGACGATTGGAAATACATCGCCCTTGAAGGTCTTGGAGAATTCTCGGTCGGGATCCATACGTTGATGGGTGAGTGGGACCACCAAGTCCAGGTTCAGAGGATCCATAACATCTCTCATATACGTCTTGGTCATCGCAAGGACTGGTTCAATCGTGGCACCGCCAAACGCACCGGGTCGATACACGGAAGGATCTTCCGTCAACAAGCCCAGAAGTCCAACTTGTTTTTCGACGGATCCATCAGCACTCTTCACCTTGATGACTTCGTGAGGATCCGTCTTTACCTTTAGGACGTCGTCAATCTCGCGCATGTTGGTATTGATCCACGCAAAGTCGGATTCTTCAATGCGTTTGGCCAAGGCGGGCAAGGGGATGTCGCATTCGTGATTTCCAAAGCAGACATGAGTGATGCCACACTTGTTCATGGTATCAATCATACCACGACCCTTGTCCAGTCCACTCAGCAGAGATGGGGCAACAAAGTCACCAGACAAAATGACCAGAAATTTGCCTGGGCTTTGGCCATTCTTGGTTTCTTTTGCTTTGGTATCGCATAAGGTCTTGAAGTTGGGAAAGTTATCCAATTCGTAAACATCGTTGATCTGGATGATGCGTAGCCAAACACCATTTTCCGGAAAGTCTAAATCTTTCTTTGGGGCGTCTTCGATGCCATGCTCCTTCTTGTATTCGGGTGTCTCTTCTAGTTGCCCTTGGTACTTCTTTTTGTTTTTAAGATGGCCCTTGTACTCGTCAAGCTTTTTGGCCTCTTTCTTGCCATGCTCCTTCTCGAGAATCTTCATACTCTTCTTTGCCTTCTTTAACTTCTTTTGTAAAGCTTTGTATCCGAGACCATCACCTTTTCCTTTCTTTTTCTTTCCTTTCTTGCTCTCTTCCTCCTTTGGAATCTCCATTGCGGATGTATCGATTTCAATGTCTCCATCGAGACTCAAATCGCCAGTAGATTCCGCGTCGTCGCTCAAGTCATCGTCTCCTCGACTCATCAGGTCATCTGGATCATCAAAACTCAAGTCACCCGTCTTGGCCGAAGAAGCTTCGCTAATATCATCTGGTTTATCAGCAACCTTAGATGACTGATCTTCCTCCTCATCCAAATCAGTATTCAAAAACTGTTTATTGAACTCTTCATTATCGTTGATACGCATGGTGTAGTCCCCTAGCTTGCGTGTATAAGCCCGATAGAGCTTGTTCTTGGTCCCTTGCTCACGTTCGATTTTGGTGAGAATGTCTTGGACTTTGCGAATCTTCTTTTGCAAAAGCTTGTATTCAGCAGCGCTGTCTTCGCCTTCTGCAGTCATGGTAATATCGACTTTCTATTTAAATTGAAATCTGAGGGTACAATATCAAGATGGATGAAGGATTAGGGGAAGCAACGAGTGGCTTTTGGTTTTCGATTGGAAATATTCGATGGAACGGCTGCCGTAATGTCTGCTTCTATTATGACGAAGAAACAAAGAAAAAAGAAGAAGCCGAGCTTTCAGTCATCGGAAACGGACGCGACTTGCGTGCAGGGTGCGCGAGGGGAACGTGAATACTGTAGGTATTTAAAAACCTAACCTGCAAACGAAGCCATAACCTGCAAACGAAATACCAGTAGTGGTATCCTAATCTATGTCGACAACATGATTTTCGACCATCGTTGCCCTTCCTTGCATTGCTATTTCATCTACTAATCGTTTTCATATGATTTTATGACCATGAATCGTGCTAGTCCTACTTTCTCTCTGCTGAAGTCATATTTGTAGAAAAGTCTCTTCTTAGGACTTGCGCTTCAAGACATCACATCAGATTTTCAACCATCCACACGATATGCAACAACTCTCCATACGGTCTTTCATACAGTCAAAATGTTGTGCCCCATCATTATATGCGACACGCATCGAACAGAAGATACAATATTGAAATAACTAGTAGCTATGGTTCATAGAAAGAAAGTGTTTCGATGCCGATAAGGCAAAGGTAGAGTGTCTAGCGTTATTACCTAGAGCAAGTCAGAAGCTCAGTAATGACAAGATGTGGTGTCATATCATGCTCAATTCTGACTATCCTCTTGCAATGAGAATTGTTCTCAAGGGGGCCACGTTGCTGTGAGCAAGGGCCAAACTCCTTGTCAGTGAGAGACAATAGAGCATTTACTTGAGGTGTCCGATGATTGGAAGATCAGCATCATATCCCAATGGAATGATGAGTTCGTGGACCATAAGTCCAAGGATTCCGAATTGAGCGGCACGGCCGTTGTTCAACTCAATGGCACGCTTTTGAAGCTTGGTCTCTTCATCAAAGTCATCCCATCCGAAGTCAATGTATCCGTTACGGAAGTCACCTGGGAATTCAGCCATTCCTGGGACCTCACGCATGAAGGCGCACTCCAAGATACCGACAGTGGCGATCATCTGCACGATTCCTGCGGTAGGAATGTGGTTGGGGCCAAAGATGGCGGCAACTCCGTTGGGGAAAGAGTCGAAGCTGTCTCCGGCGTAGTTGATGGATCCTGGAAGGTGGATTCCGGCACGGGTGGTGATTTGACCCAAAAAGGCCAACATACAGATGCGTCCGTGCTTCAATTCGACGTAACGAAGACGTTCGAATCGCTCTTCGGTGGCATCTCCGGAGAGCATACCGAAAGGATCGAAGAATCCAAGTGGTGGCTGAACACCAAGCTCGCTCTCGAAAGCATTCAAGGAGCTGGTCTTGGTGGCTGCCTGTTGGGCAGGTGCGAAGGCACTGGCGGTGGCAATAAGGGAGGCAAGGACGGCGGTCTTCATTTTGACTGTTCCTAAGAAATTGTGAGATGTAGTTACGATCGTCTGACAATAGGTGTCATGCATGTCTCGGTTGCAGTTTTGAAGTGCCGATCTTTTTACTGCAATTTTACGTACGTGGGCTACGGAAGTTGAAGTTTCAGCTAGTCATACGAGTCGTAAATGGAACAAATTCAGGAAGCAGAAAAGTTTGAGGTTGAACATGATGAAGCTTGGATCCAAACTCCAAAAAGTTAGCTGAAGAGCAAGAGTGCAGCCAATCAGTCGCAAGCGATGATGTTGGCACGACAAAAAGTCAACGAAAGAGACTATTTTAATGTTGGAGTGAGGTGAATAAGCACACATTACTTGTGAAACTTGTGTTTCAGAGGCATCTTTTGTCATATGCATGATGACTTCATCTTGTAACGCATGGTAAACTTTGCAAGAGCATAGATTTTTTGGATCCAGGAATACGCCTTGTTTTCCTGTCTACTGCAGAAAACAAAGCAGCTGTTTGCTACGTTCTGTGCTTGGAAATCGTGATCTTCAGGGGTGATAGGCGTCTATTGATGAGACGAATGGCCACAGAGCTTGTAGTCCAAGGCGCGGTTTGAACGCTACTACCCCCTTTCAGAAAGACGTATATAAGCATCAAGTGAACACATATGGTTTCTATTTAGTCGTCGCCTTTGTTTTGTTCAGTATTCAGGCTGCCACTAAATCCGTTACTCAATAATCTTTAGCAGCTCCATGTTGAAGATTCTCCATATATGGTACTACGAGTATGCATAACAACAATCAGCAGCGTGGTGACCTATTGCTCCATCTCTAGTTCGATCAAACTGGTGGATTGTGCTCACCGTAGATACATGCTTTCAATCGCTTCAGTCTTTCACTGCCATTGTTCTTTCCAACCACTAAACAAATGCAATTTACACCACGAAACTGATGCACCAAAGATATCTTACTTTAGTATGTTACATGTATTTTAAAATACCAATGTATTAGAAAGGCTTTGATCCATATCTCTGAGGAAGTAAAGTAGATTTGAATCTAGTTTGGGCCCCCAGGAATCCGAATCGAGTAGTGCGAGTTACTACCTGTGCTACCGGTAGATGATGATGACCTCTGAAGAATCTGAAAGCAAATCTGAATCTAACTGAGCCCAATAGGTATTCTAAAATGTCTCATGGCCAATTCCTAGATGATGACCTGATGAGGTACCGGTTGATACCACGCAGCAATACACGGCAGAACGACAAACTTTCTTCGTTTGCAACATCTAAGCAAGATACCAGATTTGTTTCCCGAAATTAAGTGTGGTTTTATTAGTTAAAATCACAAGTCCCACACCAACGGCAGTATTGGTTGGATTCGAGAGAAGCTGAGCACCGTCGAGTTAGCTGTTTACTTGAGGTGTCCGATGATTGGAAGATCAGCATCATATCCCAATGGAATGATGAGTTCATGGACCATAAGTCCAAGGATTCCGAATTGAGCGGCACGGCCGTTGTTCAACTCAATGGCACGCTTTTGAAGCTTGGTCTCTTCATCAAAGTCATCCCATCCGAAGTCAATGTATCCGTTACGGAAGTCACCTGGGAATTCAGCCATTCCTGGGACCTCACGCATGAAGGCGCACTCCAAGATACCGACAGTGGCGATCATCTGCACGATTCCTGCGGTAGGAATGTGGTTGGGGCCAAAGATGGCGGCAACTCCGTTGGGGAAAGAGTCGAAGCTGTCTCCGGCGTAGTTGATGGATCCTGGAAGGTGGATTCCGGCACGGGTGGTGATTTGACCCAAAAAGGCCAACATACAGATGCGTCCGTGCTTCAATTCGACGTAACGAAGACGTTCGAATCGCTCTTCGGTGGCATCTCCGGAGAGCATACCGAAAGGATCGAAGAATCCAAGTGGTGGCTGAACACCAAGCTCGCTCTCGAAAGCATTCAAGGAGCTGGTCTTGGTGGCTGCTTGTTGGGCAGGTGCAAAGGCACTGGCGGCGGCGATGAGGGAGGCAAGGACGGCGGTCTTCATGATTACTTCGATAATCGAGAATTATGAGCCATTTCTACACTTGATCTTGAGGCAAATCGTGATCGGAGTCTGGGCGAATTATCTACGTAGAATCTTCACGTGGAAATAGTACCAATGGCAAGGATATGCCTCAACTTGCGAATATTTTTCGAGCTCCGAACTCTGTCCGAACTCGCAAGTTGAAATTCTGAAATCTTTTTGCTGAAGATTCTATCATCCACCAAGACACCGAAGATACCTATGTTCCTCGATGGATCACACTTGATTTCTTCCTGCTGTAGCAACATTCTTTTTGCCTGATGTAATGCATTCCTTCGCACACGCATCCTGCTTGATCCAAAAGGCAACCTCTTATGTCAAACTCAAGTGATATATGGCACTTATTCTGAATCAGAATCATCATTTATTTGCCATTTTAAGATACCTTTTTCCTTTTGATGAAATGTTTCAGTGTGGTTCAAAGGTGGCATCTCGTTGATGATATCAATGTTTCTCTTTGGCCCGCGCATAAAGAACTTCTTACATTATGTGATTGCTGGAAGCAAATGAATTGATTTCACAGAACAACTGTAGTGTATGATTTTCACAACAAAGAGGCAGGACGGCGCCGCGAGCGACGGAGAAGGGATCTATGGTGGATTCATTCCGAAAATGTCGACTCAGAACCAACGCACACAGGAGAGAATCGGGCCTCCATGTGCGCAAGACTTGAATTCTTGACTCAATGTCACTGATGGAAATGATTGATTTCAGACCATTTGAACCAGATCCTCAGCAGCCAGCCTCGAAGAATGGGGAGCACTACGGACTACAGTACCACTGCTGTCACCCACAAAGATGACATAATTACTGTTATTATTAGGAAACTTTCGGTACTTTATAGAAACGAATCTTTGGACCATTGTTATTGTGCTTCTACTCCTCTAGTCGTGTTTTAATTTAGCAATAGTAGCAATGGGGGAGTTGCCAACGGAATCGTAAACTAGACCCCACTGCCAGGCATGTCAGTAGTTTGATGGAATGCGCTACTTTGCAACGATGCAGCATGCTGTCATTATGCTCCCTTCCATATGTTCAACTAATGGGTTTTCTATAATGTCGAAAAGGAGATTGATTCATTCCGCTTGCTTTTCATGAGTGTAGGGGTTCTCATCAGTATTACAGCGGCCAGTGCGAAAAGAAGCACCCCTCTGTGATCACTTGATTCTTTATCTTTCATTTGCGGAAGATGCACGTCGTGGTGATTGCGTCGATTTCGAGAAAGGCCTAGTTGCTAACTGGAAGCGATCACTTCTGATCGATGTTTCAAATGTACAATTTCACTACACAATTTTTAATCCTACCGGTATGCAAGTCCTAAGTTTCTGTGTTTCTCTTTCTTCTTCTCATAATAATATTCGTGAATATATTTGTCGAGTATCGAACAATCCCTAATCAGATCTTTGATGTCAAATCATAAACATGCATTCATTCAGTCTTGCGAATGATTCTGTTTTACTTGTCGTCATCGCCCACAGGGACCATTTCTACCATCAAGCCATTGTCTTGAAGACTGGCATAGTATAATTCCGCAACTTCAAATGCATATACACCAATGACACCCATGCCATTCTTATGTGCTTGCATCATAATCTGATAGGATTCGGTATCTGATTTTCCACAAATGGTGGACAAGCAACGGGCAACGAATTCTCTCTTGTTGAAGGGATCATTGTACAGACGCACTTCCCAGGTTCCTGGATCCTCTTTGTCCTCGAACTCTATGGCATCCTCCTTGTCCACTTTCTCGATCGTCTCGGGATCCAACGTTGCCGGACCCGCAGCAGACAAACGCTGAGAAGAAGTGGTGATGTGTCTTTGAATTCTTTGTTGAGTAGCAATTTGGAAGCTTTGAGAGAAACCAAAGAGGGCCAAGATAAGGATGGCGAAGAATCTAGAGGTAGAGAGCGACATGCTTAGGTGGATGATACTGATTTCCTTTGTGTATACTCTGTAGGGGTGCTTCTCGTAAGTGTAGTGTTCGTTCGATGCTGCACTTTCTTTGCGTTGGATTGCGTCATGCATGATGTGTGCGGTTCGCTGAGTTGGTTACCGTTGGAGAAATGGCAAATCGGAGCAACCACAGTAATGCGATTTATTGAAGATAAGAAATATTTTTGCAGCAGTCGCATTTATTATTGAGGAACGGGACTCCAAAATGAAACAAACGCGTATGGTAGCCAGCAACAAAATGCACACGGCTTGTTTAAAACCAATCCATCCAAAAGTTTTCCATTTTACATCAAAACCATACCCTAGGCCAGTTGCTCGATGTCTCGTCCAACTGACATCATGTCAACAATAACGGAAGTTTCATTCTCGAATGATAGTAGTGAGAATAGTGAGAATGAAGGTTTGATTCCTGAAGTATTGATGAAAGGGTTGAGCCTATCTCAAGTGACTGAAATATACAAGGACAGATTATCAGAAGATAATGTCGTGGCAATTGCACGAAGACTGTTGATTGAAATTGGATCCAAGCATGAACAAAAAGGCCAAGTTGACACTGATGATTGGGATGATGATTCAGAAGCTAGTCTGGGAAATGGCAGAATCAATAGAAACCAGCACTTCTGTTCGATTGGGATTGACATTCTTCGCCGTTCACCTTGCGATCTTTTGACGGGATCAGAACTCTTGAAGCATCACATTGCCAACCTATCACAGAGTGCTCCAGAAGAATTCCTTGATCCTATCTCTTTTGACATCATGCATGATCCTGTGGTCATTTCGTCTGGATTTGTTGTGGATCGAAGTACTGCCATCAATCAAAGCTCAGGAGAGCTTCAGCTTGCTACCTGTCCATGGTCACGAGTGGAACTGAGTCCTGAGCTTTATCCTGCTTTGCGATTGAAGCAGAAGATGACAGAATTCAAGTCTGGTCGAGTGGATGAAATGATCGAAACTGCGTCTCTTTTGCTCAACGCCAAGAACGAGCGCGACTTTTGCAAAGTTTTCGAGCTGGCGCAGGAGTTCATGGATGACATTGGGCCCAACGGACACCGAGAACTTGCTGTGCAATTGGCAGAGTTGGTTCTTTCCACGTTGACCTTGAAGCCTTCTGACCCTTCGAGGTTGTGCATCCTTCAGCCATCAGTGTTGACCAAACATTTTTTAATGTTGCATTCATTGAAGCAGGCAACTCTCGTACAAGCATACCTCCCTATAAAGGCTTTCCAGATGAGCGAAATGGTACAAAAGGCAATTGGCGGAAACCAGTTTGATGAAGCTGAAAAGTGGCTTGCCTGCTGCACCGAGATTCAGGATAAGTGTGAGGATTTGCTAACTGGTAACAAGGAAATACCTTTGGGTAAACTGCATTTGGATCTTGCCGAAAAACGGGGAGGTAACCACCTGGAAGTTTTTGTGAACCGCTTTACAAATATTGAAATGGCCTTTATTCTGAGGTCCTGGGGTTTTGCTCAGGAGACAATTGACGAGATGACACGATGCGCTCGAGTGTATGTCATTCGCGATATTTTGATAGTGAATTGCTCCGATAAAAATTTGGAGAGGGTTTTCAAGACGCGTTTGGCGGAAGCCTGTGACCTAACAGATGTAGCTCGGAGGATATTCGCGGTTGATTGACTCCTCTGCCATGCTGCGCTTTCAAACTTTTTCCTATACCGGTAGTGAAGAAATTACTTCAAAACAGTATGTTGCTTTCTTTTATTTTATTCTTCCTGATCGGTCAAATTTGGAATATATCCGATCCACAAACCTCGCCTTTTATTACACCGTCAACCGTCAATGCACCATTAATGTCTTGTCGAAAAGTTCGTCCATGTGTCCCGAATTTATATTGATGATCGCATCTATTAGTATTTGGAGAACTGGTAGTTCGGAGCAATAGTAATATTTTCACTGTGCAATGTGTTATACTCATTTCTATTTTTTATAATATAGAGTTATTACTGTATATATTTGCAGGAAGCATACGCGTATGGTAGCCAGCAGCAAAATGCACATGCACAGCTTGTTCAAAACCAATCCATCCAAAAGTCGTTGTCTTCTTGCATCAAAAGCATACCCTAGGCCTGTCCCTCAATGACCCTTTACAAGATCCCAAAGCAGGCTTCAATCTCGTGCAACAAACGTCATCAGGCTAAGTGGTGGAATGACTATAGTAACAATGAAGGTTTGATTCCTGAACTCTTGACGAATGGATTGAATCTGTCTCGAATGATTGAAATATACAAGGAGAGGTTATCAGAAGAAAACGAGAAAACGTTGTGGCAATTGCACGAAGACTATTGATTGAAGTTGGATCCAAGCATGAACAAGAAGGCCAAGGTGGCTATAGAAACCAGAATTTCTGTGCGATTGGGGTTGATATTCTTCGCCATTCACCTTGCGACCTTTCGACAGGATCAGAACTCTTGAAGCATCACATTGTCAACCTATCACAGAGTGCTCCAGAAGATTTCTTCGATCCCATCTCTTTTGAAATCATGCGTGATCCTGTGGTCATTTCGTCTGGATTTGTTGTGGATCGAAGTACTGCCATCAATCAAAGCTCAGGAGAGCTTCAGTTTGCCACCTGTCCATGGTCACGAGTGGAACTGAGTCCTGAGCTTTATCCTGCTTTGGGATTGAAGCAGAAGATGACAGAATTCAAGTCAGAGCGGGTGAGTGAAATGATCGAAACTGCATCTCTTTTGCTCAACGCCAAGAACGAGCGCGACTTTTGCAAAGTTTTCGAGCTGGCGCAGGAGTCCATGGATGACATTGGGCCCAACGGACACCGAGAACTTGCTATCAAATTTGCACAGCTGGCTCTTTCCACTTTGGACCTCAAACCCTCCGACCCCTCAAGGTTGTGCATCCTTCAGCCACCGTTGTTGACCAAACAATTTTTAATGTTGTATGCATTGAAGCAGGCAAATCTCGTACAAGCATACCTCCCTATAAAGGCTCTCCAGATGAGCGAAATGGTAGAAAAGGCAATTGACGGAAACCAATTTGATGAAGCTGAAAAGTGGCTTGCCTGCTGCACCGAGATTCAGGATAATTGTGAGGATTTGCTAACTGGTGGATCTTGCCATAAACCGGGGAGGTAACCACCTTGAGGTATTATTGAATCTCTTTACAAATATTGAAATGGGCAAGATTCTGAGGTCCTGGGGTTTTGCTCAGGAGACAACCTTCGAGTTGACACGATGCGCTCGAATGCATGTTATGCGCGATATTTTGACAGAGCGAACCGAGAAATGGTTGAAGAGGGTTTTCAAGACGCGTTTGGCGGAAGCCTGTGACCTAACAGATGTAGCTCGGAGGACAATCGCGGTAGAATATTGATTCTCTCATGCTGCGACTTCAAACTTACAGTACTGTGATACTGAAGCCATTATTTCAAAAGAGTATGCTGGTTTCTATATTTTATTCTCACGGTTAAAATGGATGGCCCCGTCCAACATAACAATAGTGCCGCCTTCAATTGATACCGCATATGAACTTTGGAAAGAGGTTAATCGGAGAAACCATCATAGTATTTTTATAAAATAGATTGCATGCAATTTGGAACTTGGTATCCATCTGGGACAGTTGGGTTATTTCACGTTGGACAGGAAACCTTCTGACCCTTCCAGATCATGCATCCTTCCGCCATCTTTGTTGACGAAACAACTGTTGATCCTATGTGCCCTACCTATTGCCGAAGGAATAATCTCTTGATAAGTATATATACCTCCCTAGAAAGGTTCCCAAGATAAGCAAGAAGGTCCTCTGGTATATACATTGTCCGAGCCTCCAAATTGTTTCCTTGCTCGTCGAGGATATATATACGCCATGTTATGATATTGTACGAATCAATCTGCCGTTGGGGTTGGGGTCTCTCGAGGATTGTGCCAGTCAGTCCATCACTGTGAAGACAATCGATCAGTGATAATAAGATTGTTTGGCGGTCATGGTGGGAATCATTGCCACCGATGCGATGGATGCGATGGATGCATACTGCACGACCACAGTACTGTCCAAAATATTACGTCGCCTATCATAACTCGTGAATCTTGGGTTTGCGTTGGATCTTCTCTAAAACTCCAAACTCGGTACTGGGTCTTGGTGATTGAATCCCAGATGTACTTGTACTGCAGGCGAGAGATAGAGAGAGATGTTTCGGTGATGGATGGTTGCTCCCAAGATACCCAACAAGATTCGCTCGACGAACACGTGAGGTTGGCCAATGGCAAGATTCATTTTGGGAGCTACTATAGTCCTTGTTTCGAAAATTAGTTCCATGACCCAGCACGTGTCGGCGTTCATACGAATACTCAAATCTGTCATAGTGACATGTCGCACACGATTCGATCGTGCAAAACGGAAGTTCCGTCTAGCTAGAAAAAGTACCATGTCTACGTTGCGGTAACACGCGCAAGCTCGCCTCTTTCGGTTCCAACCTCAAAGAAAAATGCGCCTTGCAAGAGTGAGTGAGAGACTTTTGTGAGTAGACCCAAGGCTGTGAAATTGGAAAACCGATTGACTCACCACCATCAACAAAAGCTTTGATTCTTTTGTGTGTTTGTCATATATTTCTAGCTGGAGCCCCCTTTTTTTGGTGTCCATTTCCAAAAAAGTCATTCCTCCTTCAATACTCTCCTAGGTTGCAACAACATCATCACCATCCTTGGTAAAGCAAAAGCAAAAGCAAAAGCAAAAGCAAAAGCAATTCAGAATACATTTCATATAGAAAAAAAGATTCAAAACCATGGCAAGAGAAAGCTCCAAAGACAAGACCAGCAGCAAGCGAAGAGAAAGCAAGTATGATGGTGACGACAATGATGATGATGCTAATAATAATAACAGAGAACACAGACATAGATCATCGAAACGTCACAGCAAGAGACGGTCTTCCGTAGAAGGAGAGAAGGATAAAGATCGCAAACATTCTTCGACTCGCAAATCTTCTTCCAAAGGCCGAAGCAAGAGCGGAGATCGCAAACACAAAGACCATGCTGATTCTTCTTCTACTAAGGCTACGACTCACAAGAAGAGAGCTTCGAGTGTGGAACACAAAGAAAAAGAAAAGTCTAGTAATAGACATTCGCGAAGAACCAGCCGGACCATTGAGGATGATGCCAGGGAAGCTTCCAAGGCTGCTCCTTCTGCTGCTGCTGAAGAACCCAAGCATCACCGATCTTCTAGTTTGGAGAATCGAAAGTCTCCTTCCATGGAGAGGAATGAATCAGAAGCGACACCAGCAGCTGCACAAACATCTTCTTCTCCTTCTCGTCCTCCTCCTACAGCAGCAGCAGCAGCAGCAACTACCAAACCATCCGTTGCACAGCGCTCCTCCACAGCACCATCACCACCAAGATCTTCCAAGCCTGCCGATCCCCCAGCACCAGCTGTTGTTGCTGCTGTTAGTGCACCCAAGCCAACACCACCCAAACCACAACCACCAGCCGCTACGACTCCCACTTCGGTGGGACAATTGCGACAAAAGCTGGAGGCTGCCGCTGCTACTTCTCGGGCAGCTGCTACAGGACAGGCGCCAGCATCACCAGCCAAGGCACCCCAACCAGCAGCAGCTTCCAAGACCGCAGTGACTCCACCTGCAGCCCCAGCCTCCGCGTCTTCCACTCCTTCCAAAACGTCTCTGCAATCGGTGGGACAATTGCGACAAAAGTTGGAGGTTGCCGCAGCTACTTCTCGAGCGGCTGCGGTCCATGCTCCTCCTTCTCCACAACCAGTACAGGCGGCCACTCCAGAATGGCAACAATTGCTCCAAGAAGCCAACCTTGTGCCAGCAACCACCACTACAACAACTAGTGCAAGTAGTACACCGGCACTTGGAATGGCAACCACTACCACCACCAGTAAGGCGGCATCCTCTTCGCCTCACAGGAAACCAACACCCACTTCTTCTTCTCCGGCCCGCAGTACACCTGCCAAAAATCCATACGACAAGGCCCAAGAACAAGTCATTCGAGCACCACCCACACCCACCACTCCGGGAAGACAATCCGTGGGACAATTGCGTCAACAAATGGAAGCCAAGGCTGCTGCTGCATCTGCGGCGTCTGTAGTAGTGGGACCACCATCTCCCATTCGAAAGACGGCACAAGCACCATGGGTCGTGCCTTCTACTACAACTACCACCACAACAACGAAAACAACAACAACTTCTACTTTACCCAAATCATCACCAAGTCGTTCTTCCAAGGTGGAGGAGATTCGTCAAAAGCTGGAAACTACCGAACAACAGCAACAACAACAACAACAACAGCAACTTGACACTACCATGGATTCGGGAGCAGCCGTGGCATTGTCTCCCTCGAGACAGTCCACGAATGAAATTATTCAAAAGTTCAATCGATCTTCCAGCAATCGCAACCTGCAGGACGAACATACTGAACGAAGGGAGAGTGGTAGTAGTCGTGGCTTGCACCGTGAGCCCAGTCGTCGAGAACGTTCTTCTGCATTGGAGGATACTCCGGATCGAGGAGGAGCAACAACAACAACAACAAGAGGAGAGTCTCGAAAAGATTTGGAACGAAGCTCCAGTCGAAGAGGAGGACATGAGGATGGAGATCGCAAAAAAGATTCGAACAATTATCGTCGTCATTCATCGGAACGAAATTTGGATCGACAAAAGTCCAAGCGTAAAACTGATACCACAAAGACGCTCATCACATCCACCACCACACAAAGCACCCTCGATCTACAGGTAGCAGAGCAAGTAGACCTTGATGCATCCAAAGACAACAACAAGAACAAGAAGCGCAAACGCAAATCCAAGCGTCAATCTCAAAAGAAATGCCGTGGTCCGGTAATGTGTCTCATTGTCTGCTTGCTGCTATTGGGTGTTTTGGGTGTGGGTGCATGGATGTGGTTGCGCATGCGTAATGTAAGAGCCCAAGCTGTGGACAATGAACCACTGTTCGGTGGTGATGATAATACTGCTGCTGATTCCATACCCACACCCGTCTCACCCTCTCCTCCTATGCCTACCACTATGCCTGATGTGATACCACCCACATTCAAACCAACGAATATACCAACTGTTGAACCTGGATTGCCGACTGTTTCTCCTTCTCAATTTCCAACGATACAGCCTACTGCAACAGCATCTTGGGGTCCTACCATTCCTCCATCCGATGTTCCATCGGCGGCGCCAACCACCCAGTCCGAATGGATTGGAAATGTCATTTTTGACGTGGCTCGATTCGGTGGAGAAGAGTTCAATCGGCCAGATACCTACCAACGCAAGGCGATGGAATGGATCTTGGTGGAAGGAAACAACATTGCCATTGCAGTTTCCAATGAAATGTCCTACGAAGAGTTGGTGGTCCAACTCTACGCCCTCGCTTGTACTTACTACAGCACCTACCAAGTCGCCAATGATGTCACCAGTGTCTTGCTAGACGCCGAAGAAGTTGGTCCTTGGATCAATTCGGATCGTTGGATGATGTCGGCTTCCAATGGCGGATGCGACTGGTTTGGAGTGATTTGCAATCGTCGTGGACATGTGGAAAAGATCAGCTTGCCCAACAATGGGCTCAGTGGAAACGTTCCTCCCGAGCTTTCACTACTCAAGGATTCCATCTTGTACCTTGATTTGTACAATAATGACATTCACAATGTGGGTGAAAATGGAAACTCCTTTTTGGGTGAAATGACCAATCTTCAGTACCTCTACTTGGGTCAAACCTTTTTCGAGCACGATGGGATTCCAACCCAGTTGTCACGCCTCTCCAACTTGGTCGAGTTGGACATTTCCTTCACCTCTTGGTTTGGACCATTGAAGTCGAATCCTTGGTCCAGCCTGGTCAATCTGGAATACCTCGTCATGAATGGCAATGTATTCAACAATACGTTGCCAGAAGAGCTGGTCCAATTGCCCAAGTTGCAATACTTGTATGTGGTGGACAGCTTTTTGAAGGGTGACTTGGAATGGGTGTCTCGCATGCCGGCCATTCGCGAGCTGTGGATTGACAACAATCCATTGTCCGCGGAAATTCCAGACTCCTTGAGCAAGGCTTCCACATTGGCCAGCTTTTCCGCCGGCAACTGCGGTTTGACTGGAGGCATTCCAGCTTCGATGGGCGATTTGGCGGATAGTATGACCCATTTGTGGTTGAATGACAATGATTTGACCAGAGCCATTCCTGGAGATCTCTCCAGGCTATCCAATCTTCAAACCTTGAGTTTGATGGGCAATGGGTTCAATGGCGGAGTTCCAAGCGAAATCTGTTTTGATCTTTCACGGTTGCAAACGATCGAAGTGGATTCTTCTGTCCCTTGCGAATGCTGCACCTGCTGTGGCCACAACAGCCTCTCGGTTCAGAGTGCTACCACTGGCACCAGATAATAGTAATGTTTTTCACACAAGAACAACATAGAAATAATTGTACAATACGAATTTGAATATTTTGACATGAATTGCCTACAATAACTTTAGATTTACGAACCACTATATTACCAGGTACCTATATTGTTGACGTTACTATACTCTACAGCATACCGTACATGCATGAGTGTGGAGATCAGAACGATAGAAAATGACACTGCGAGCTTGGTCGTATTAACACCACTTGCGCCACAACCCGTACTTCTGATTCATTCCTGCCGCAGTTCCCATCCGAACTGTGAATGAAAAATTCGTTCCTGATCAAGAGGCTCTCTGTATTTTGAATACAGGTAGCAACTCTCTGAACTGACGTCACTCGTACATGCTAACTTCAAACTCGCAGTATGGTACTATGATAGGGTCAGTTGCAAATGAGGAAAGTAGTGCATGTTGATTATAGGTAGCTAATTTGGTAAAGGGGAAGGAGCGACACCAACAAGTAGACTATCGTAACAGTACTACTTGTGTTGAAATAGCTCTCCTCTCCATGAAACAGAACCAGGTTGGAGTTGAACATCCAGTACCAGAACCATTTTTAAAGTTTCCAGGTATACTCTCCTTTCATTAGAGTGCTTGTCTCTTGATCGGGAGCAGGCGATGTCAATCGTTGAGGTTTTTTAAGGTAGATACGGTGTGGTGGAACAGTTCGTCTGTCAAAATCCGGTTTCTTGGCGCTTCCCAGGCCAGGCAAATTTTGCTCCGTCTACAACATCCAATAAATCCTTCCGAATTTGTGTTCACGAAAGTTTTTCGCAAATTGACCGGTTATTAGTGACTGGCACAATTAAAAGGTTCTTCGATACGAATCAGAACGTTAGAAAGGGTAGCCTTCTCACCAAATGAGAGAAAAGGGGTAAGTTCAATGAGCGAACAATAAAATGAAACGGTCACCGGTTCCCCAATCAATCTGAAAGGACCCCGTTCACAGCTCCTATTTATTCAATTCCTGCATACCGGTAGGTAGGTTCTTCGTACGACAAGAAACGAGAGACGTCCCAAATGAATGCGCTAAAACAATCTGAAATCGAATGCACACCACTATCGAACTTTTTCACTTCTGCTCATAAATTATTTTTTACCCTAAAGTGAACTGAACTGAACTTAACTTGAAAGTAAATGGCTATGACAATGCAACACCAAGTAATTCAAGATAACAACTTTGCAGTCGCCATGATTGAAGAAGGCGCTTATGACGAGGCATCTGCCACACTTCGTGCGGCATTCCAAGCGTACCAGAACTGTGGCGACATGGAGAGTACAGCATGTAATGATGGAGTCTCGTACAAGTCTTCCATCAGCCTCGATGAATGCATGACGAAGGGACATCCAATGAGCTCTTCCATCGACCCGGACTTTCCATTCATGTATTCTGATGCCATTCGCATCTCGGCTGCGGCTGGAATATCAAAACACGATGTTACCTCCATCATTCTGTTTAACCTGGCACTGACCTATCACCTCTCCGCTTTGGATTCGAACGACCCTGATTCTGACCTTCAAAAAGCTCTGCATGTATACGAACACTTATATACCATGCAACAGCAGGAGAACACAGGGGAGAGCTTTCCATCGAATCTGATGTTCGTTCTCTCTATTTTGAACAACTGTGGCATCATCCATCAATGGCGATCAGAGGCCGGAACATCCATCAATGGCGAAGTGATTGCCGCACAATGCTTCGATAAGCTCTTGTCAGTCCTGACGCTCATTTCTAGCAAGACTCAAATCACAAACAAGAACGAAGAAGTTGTCGTTCGCGGATTCTACCGCAACGTCGTTCTGAATCGTTCACCAGCAGCCAGCGCTGCCTAAACCATTCTGATTGCCGCTAGCTACATGCTATTATAATAGCCTTTTATACATCATTCTGTACTACGATTGAACACTCTTTGCGGTGGAGCTTAGAATGGTAGGACTCGTGAAGAGTGCTCCGCATCCTAAAGCATGTCACACAATACTGCTACTATGGTATCAATCATGATCATGATGATAGTACAAAAGAACCAAAGCGACAACCGGCTCATGCTGTGGGTCCTCTAGAAGCTTCTTCTTCCAGCACTTTTTATCATGTGTGAATGGAATTTTCTTGGAATTGAGCTTACGAGTAGTAGGGGTATTGAAGTTGTGGTTGATGCCACAGCAAGAACAACTACCTGCTAGGAAAACCGTGGTACACCGACCGGGGGTGCCACCAGATAGCCGAGAAGCAGTACGGCATATTACAGTACAGCTGAAGATTGATCCCAGCGTCTTTAGCCCTCCATGTTTCGAGCTGATGAGGGAGACATCTGACATCGCAGTTTTAGTGCCTCCAGTTCTAGTACTCGTACTGGTATACTGTTGTACCTGATATTGACAACAAATGGTCGCGTGAGTCAGTCATTTGAATCGACCAAGAGCTATGCCAGTACCTACAAAACGAAGGGCGGACATGCTGAATTCTTCTACATAGTCTTCAGTACTTTGTTGAACGTGAAATTCAGACATCTTTTCCGGGATTGGATCAAGGGTGAAGGCGTGTAAGGTGAGCTTGAAACTCTACATACAGTACTGTACTGCAGCAACAAACTGAAGCTGAAGCTGAAGCTGACAGTACCGAACCGGTGCCAGGTACTCGTACTGAAAAGGGACTGTAATTCAGAGCAGCAAAGCACCCGTATCACATACATGCGCAATGCAAGACTTGCACGTCTGGCATACATCCGTCATTCATCCCGCGCGTGTCATTTTTGTGCACGCGGAGGTTCGGTGCGATTTCAAAAAATACCGTACATACTGACAACATCGAAAACGCATTGAAATTATTGTATGTTATTCCTCATCCGAACACAATAGAACTTGTATAATAGCATCATTGGAATAGCATCTCCAAGATTTGATTTTTCTAAACATACCAACTGCGAACCTCGTCGAAGCTATTGCGAAAGCCAACACTCTGAAGACTCAGAAACGTACAAAAGCACAAAAGCACACCGCACACACCAGAGCCAATTATATTGTTAAATTACACATATTATACAGAGTATGAAGAAGGATTCATCATCACTCTACGATTCACTCTACGGTTTCTATGAAAAATTCTTTCCCTCTGTCCGGGATAGAACGAAAGAAATGGAAGCTTCCAAACGATTCAAGTACCGACGACCAGCCTGTCTGAATGGATGCGTAGATGGTTTCAAACCCAATTGGTTCGTGTCGAACATGCTGCTGTGTCCTGCGAATTGGGAATACGCAATCTCCGATTTGTTGGTGCCACATTTATACTCCATGGGAATCGACAATCCAAACAAAGTCACAATGATGAATTGCTTAACTTGGAGACCGATTTCGTTATTCTGTCTAATTTATGGAGGTCAAGCTGGCTTGGGAAAGAGTCTGCATTATTGTTTGGCATTGCTACTTCCATTGCAACAGACAACGGATTGTGCAGATGGTCAAATGGCTCGGCGGTATGGTCTTGGCAGTGAATTTGGAGCTTGGTTTGATCACATAACAGACAATGTTTATGGTCTGATTTTCAGCTTAACTATGCTGTCCAAGGTATATGTTGCAAATGAGAGCATTTGGCCATTTTTACTTTTGTCGGTAGTTCTAGGATCTATTGGAGGACTTGGAAACTTTTGGATTCAGGCGGAAGAGGCTGGACTCAAGTATGACCAAATGACATTCATGAATAAGGTGGGAATGCATCAGATGCTCTTTCTCTCATACATCTATCCATTTTGGATCATTCTTTTCATTGAGATGGATTGGCTAAAATGATTCTTTGAATATATGATGGAGTGGAATAGAATGGAATGGAAGAAGGGAATATAGCACTTCCGTTCTCTGAGCACACAATTGAAATAGACTGATTGTTCTTCTTGTTCACTGGAAAAAGCTTTCCAAATTCAGGTACAATTGTAAACGTATAGATGTTTTGGATGTGTCAATAGAACGCAATTTATGGCCATGTTTAAACTATAAACAAGCATTATTAGTCAAATAGAGCGAGTCGCAGGATGTATAACATACCCACCATACTAGCCTTCATCGCACAGCGTACCACCTACCAGTAGTAAAGCACAGACAAAAACAAATTGATATTATAATTGCAAAGACACGGTCGTAATGCACTCAAAATACTGAGCAAAATACCAATTTCCTAAATACCCCCAATGTAATATGTACAATATTTTTTTTTATGCATACAACAAATACATACAATACATCATATTCTAGGCTGATGTTGCCGCTGAATAGATAGCCATCCCCATCATGTACCATACACAGCAATAGGCCGGCAGTGTCGACGCAAATAGCAATGGGAATCGTTTAAAGGCATAAGAGTAGTAAGATCGAAAGACGAACCATGCCCAGCCGATTCTAGCGGCGCCCCCAGCGTCTACAAAGGTCGCATATGCAAACATGCTCATGAAAAATGGAATCAGCTGCTCATGTAGATTCCCGGCGCATCGATCCGCACAGCGAATGGCTGGATTATCAGTCTTGCCATATTTCAATTCGGGAAGAGAGGGAGGAGATCTATTCAAATTAGTCTCGAGCTTGGCTTCCTTCTTGAGGCGGAAATATTCCGAGAAGGTAGTGTAACTTTGCAGCCAGTAGTAGGCATACAATAGTGACAGGACGGCACCAGCTACAAAGAGGACTGGCCTGTAGTCGCTGGACGACTGGGCGGGGCCTTGATATTGAAATGTCCCATGATTAAAGCCGACAAGAATCAGAGCCACAATGGCAACATAGCAGGAGATGATGCCCGAGAGCGGCAACAGCTTGATGGCCTCACCACTCATGATTCCGGCTGATGATCCTCGTGGTCGTTTTGTGATGTCAATCTCTTTGCTAATGGTTGCTGCCATGATTGTCAAATCACCTTCTGTTGTCTCCTTCATTAGCTTTTGAAACGCCTTGACTGTTTTGGGACATTTTGTGCGGTTGATGGTTAAGATGACCATTCCAACCTCAAGCTTGGAATCCGCAAACTTGCTAGTATCCTTGATGCGTGATATATATAAGGTATCCCAAGCGCTGGAACGTTTCACCACTAGACCAAGTTTCTCATTCTTGCTTTCCTTGAGAATGTTTGCATAACAGATGGAGTCGTAATATTTGGAAATGTCGATTATTGGACTTTCCTCTTCAGATGATGCCATGATGATGATAATGATGGTCTTATATTCTCAATTTGAAACGCGATGAGTGCAATTGCTTTAACTTTCACTGTTTTCGGGAAGCGAGATATATGTTGATGCAAAAACGGGTAGGCTGTACTTGTAGTCTTGAGGCTGCAAGATGAGATGCATGAAACTAGTCCCAAGCCTGCGGAAGGAAGTTTTAGTGTTGTGACTGTTTTGTGTCAATAATATGCAGTCATGCGTTGAGAAAAAAATAGCACAGTTTGAGTCGGAATAGTCGACTTTTGCAATTTTAATATCCTTTTATTACCGGTATCTCTTTTATACACACACTGTTTCTGTATCCTACAGTATCATGTATAATAGTAGTGTGGCAATCTTGGAGTTGCACGAATGAATCAACCTACCACGATTTACCGCGTCAATATTCCAGTTGGTACTACTATGAAATGATGACGATTGTTGATTGGTTCAGGGTCATTAGTAGATGAGCAAACACCATAGTCTATCTAGCTATGCTGGGTATTATTACTGCACACAATAGCGAGTATGCGCGTCATACTCTTAAGCTGATGGTGCTGAGTAGACAGCAAATCCCATAAGTGTCGCCATAGCAACGTAACAGGAGATCACCCCCGAGAGCGGCAAGTCCAATACAGGTTCATTTTTTAAGATCTTCTCACTGAAGCTTGTGTTGGATGGTCTTCGTGGTCGAATTCCGATATCAATGTCTTTGATAATGGTTGCTGCCATGATTGTCAAATCACCTTCTGTTTCCTCCATCAATGTTTGAACCTCCTTGACTGTTTTGGGGCTCACTGTGTTGATGGTTAAGATGACCATTCCAACCTGAAGTTTGGAGCCCGCAAACTTGCTGGTGTCCTTGATCTCAGATATATACAAAGTATCTAAAATGCTGGAACGCTTCACCACTATACCAAGTTTCTCATCCTTGTGTTCCTTGACAACGCATATGGATTCGAAGTATTTGCAAATGTCGGTGATTGAAGAACTTCTTTTGAATGGCATCTTGTAAGCTGACTGCAATTGCAAGGAGCGATGTATTGCGTTGATGCTATAACGGGTGGGCTGTAGCTTATGAGTTGCCTGAAAGCAGTAGCACGAAAACTGTGGGTGGAAGTTTGTGTGACATCGTGTTTTGTGAGAATGCGTTGAAACAAAAAATCGCCAGATTCTTCAAACTTAGGAATCGGAATAGTCGACTTCTGACACTTGCAGATGGCCGGATACACAGTAGCATAAAAACCTCAAACCGATGGCAGCAGGCAACCTCGGGTTGCGACCGGACGATGACGGACGGACTCCTGTGAAACTACAGGTATATACACTGCGACCTGCGGTTTCAGGTTTGAGGTTTCAGGTTTCAGGTTGAATGAATCAAGAGTGGTTGAATTCAGAATGAATGAATCATTGAGAATGATGATGTCACAAGATCGATTGGAGGGTGGTACATATTTGTCTCTATATCTTACAAGGGGAATGCAAGAGTGATTGCTTCCAAAACCTAAGGAGATCTTGAAAGATTCCATATCGTCATGAGAATTTTTTCCTTTTCACATAATATTTTCTTAGTTAGCCTATTCCATGAAGAAACTAGACTAAGACAGTACCTCACCGATGAATACCAAAGTGACTGCATGACGTCAATCCTCTTTGCCTATCGCAACGGCAACATTCACCAGTATTATCTAGGTTATCACCTACGCCAGTTTAATGTCATTAAAGTGAAATCACTTTTAGGATGATAACGGAAGCACCACAAGTTCGAACATGGTATGCTTCTCGGTCTCATCTTTGTCAACTGAGGTTTTTGCTGCATTTTCTGCCGATAGTAGACCATCTT